>JAFIRS010002404.1:0-219130 GCA_018342105.1 Gonioctena quinquepunctata
TTCCAATAGCTCGAGTACTTTATGCTTGATATCATTGAAAAAAGGTGTGTACTCAGTATATATATTCTCACTAGATACTCTGTAGCTAGAAATGCGACATTTGAATGCATTTTTAATGAGGTGTACACCACCACCCAAGTGAACACATGAATTCGTCCTATGTGCGAGTGTTCTATTGTGAGAGTTGACTTGACAATATGGGATTATCACATTACAACAATTACATGTATAGAGTGGTGCAGGTGGTGAGTCATCACCATTGTTCAATTTAACTCGTTTCACTGAAGGACCTCCCTGGCAAGTTTCCCGTTGATGCCGACGTAGATTATCACTACGAGTGAAATCTTTACCACAATCACACGAATACATTTCAGCAACTTGTTTTCAATAGGTCCCTGGAGGAGACACTGATTCGAAATACTCTTCTCCTGGAATATTTCAATGGAATATCCCCACCCTACAACAAGTCCGATGCGATGTGCAATCTGTATTGTGGGGGGATTCTCTTGGATGAATGCCCTCCTCGCTTGGAGAGTGCAAGGATTCATGAAGGTCATGACTACACAGAATATGTATGCCTACACCACAGCTTCAATCAAGGTCAAACAAAAAAATCAAGATCAAATCTCAAGGTTGCCGAAACAATCCCAACATCAAAACTCAAGGTCAAATCTCAAAGTCAAAACTTAATGCTATGAATCTCAAGATCAAACTCAAGGTCAAAACTGTAGTCTAATCTCAAAGTCAACGGAACCCAATGTCAAAACTCAATGACAAATCTCAAAGCAAATCTCAAGGTCAAACACACACCACATTGCACACCTGCAACCATTCAAGGTCACACGTGACGTCATAGTGGTGGGGGGGAGACCCAGAACCGGCTTAAATCTCCTACTTATATATATTTACATTTATATATATATATATATATATATATATATATATATATATATATATATATATATATATATTAGAGTGTGGTCATTTAAGTGTGCAACATATGGGAATTTAAAAAATCAAATGCACAACCTGAATACAAATATTGCCGAAAGTTGGTGTATGTGCGAATCTCTAAGAATCGTTGCAAGTCAAACAGCATACAGGGTTAGTAAAAAAATGTAAAAATTGTACAAGAGTGAAGTACCCTTATTTCTGAAAATTCAGAAAAGTTGTTAAGAATTGAAAGTTATACCCAAATTCTAAAACAGTAGTAATGATCATATACATATCAAAGAACTCCAATATAAAGTGCAAATTTTTCATTTCAAATGTTTATTTAAAAAACTGTACAAATTAATCGAAAAACATGAAATCCAACTAAAATAATCGCGGATACCCATGGATAAAAACAAATGAGGGTTAAAAGTTAAAAACATTATTATTATTATAATTATTATTATTCCGACCAATTCGAGTCAGGCCCTTACTTCCGAATATCCGACCCATTCGGAAGAAACCAATGACCACCCCCCACATCTGTGAGGTGAGAGATCATTGGAGTCCTAAGCAGACGTAACGATCAAGGAGTAACTGCCTTTTGCATGCGCCGGCTAGGGATTCTGCCGATTTACGACATGCTGGTATAATCTTCAGGTTTGAGAGTAGCGTTTATTATTATCATTATTATTATTAATTGATATTAACAAAACGATGTATCCATAATGTATGCACCAAACGCACCCAAATCTCAAAAGCAAAAATACAATGTTTTTTAACGTATTTGAATGTGGTGCCGATGGTTTATTCTTATTATAACTTAACAATTAACAAATCAAAATATATTAGAACAAAAAATATTTTAAATGAAAAAAAAATTGTAAAAAAAAATAATCGAAGGGTCTCTGTATGTCCACCTTCCCATTCAATGCACTTAATGGTCCGATCATAAAATTTACTGAGAATAAATTGCAATACATTTGCAGGAATACTTATTTCTGCAATGAAATCGTAACGAATTTTCAAGTTCCTCAACATTATTAAATGGTCGATCCTTGTATACTTTTTGCTTTGAATATCCCCATAAAAAAATGTATTGGAGTGGGATCTGGTGGAATAGAAGGCCACCGTGGGTCGGTATGTCATCCCCAAATTGCCCATTCAACCATTCAGAAACAATTCTAGCAGAATGAGCGGGACATTCCATCATGTACAAACCATAATATTTATTTCGTTCTTGTAAAATCATTTTATCCAAAAAATCCGTGAGTTCATTTTTCAAAATCTGTAAATGTATCACTATTTAGGTTGTGGCAAAAAAAACGGTCCTATTAATTTCTTGTTAATAATACCGCACCACACTTTTGTTTCATGGTTATACTGGTTTTTATTGGCATATGGATTTTCGTCCGACCACCACCTACAATTTTGGGAAGAGACGACGCCATTTGTTGTGAACGTGGATTGATCCCCAAAAAGAATGCGCCTATGGAAATCACGTTCATCTTCTATTGGTCCTTGAATCTACATGCAGAAGTCATACAGCAATGCATATTCTCGTTTTTGAAACATGCAAATAAACTTTGGCTTAGAGGCATAATATTTTTTTTTAAGAATCCTCATAAAAGAGCTTTTTTGCTTATACCCGTAAGCAGAAATTCCTTGGGTGGATCTTCTAGGGTTTTCACAACTGCCTGAAGTACTTCAAATTGATTTTCTTCAGTAGGTACATATGGTTTTGGTACGTTCATTTTTATATTTACAGTCTGAAGATACTGTCTGTTTGAAATTAATTAAAATTCTACTAGCAGTTAAAAGTGAACTTGTTTGTCTGGATGTCGTTCATTCAGAATATCTGCTGCTTCCATCACTGGTTTATATTTAAACATATTAAAACTAATTCTGTCTTCTGGGCTGACGTTAGCTTTCTTGGAGGAGGCATTTGAAATCAAATAAACTTAATAATCGAACAATAATCATTCAATAATGAAAAATTAATGACACCAAACTGTCATAATGTTTACTTTTGACCCTCATTTGTTTTCTCCATGGGTATCGCGACTATTTTAGTAGGATTTCATGTTTGTCGATTAATTTGTACGTTTTTTAATAAACATTTAATATACAAATATTTTTTTTCAATATGCATATTATCATTACTACTGTTTTAAAGTTGTTTTTAATATCGTTACAACATGAAGTTTGTGATTCCCTAGAAAATTAAAAATATTAGTTAATTATACAAATAAGCTGGAATTTGAACAGAGTTATACGAAATTGATTTGATTCTGATTGATTTATGAAAGTGTTTGGGGTGAATATAAAAAATGGGAAATTATAAATGATTGAAAAAATCTTGGGAGGCAATGTTTTGGTATAACAACTTTTCTCAATAACATTTTGCTGAATTTTTTGAAATGAGGGTACAATTTTGATATTTTTTGACCTACCCTGTATGCTGTTTAACTTTAACGATTCCAAGTGCACCCAATATGATTATAGCACATGCACCAACTTTCAGCAATATTGTATTTTGGTTGTGCAATTAATTTTAAAAATGTCCATACGTTGCTTACTTAAATGACCAGACTGTATATATATATATATATATATATATATATATACAGGGTGAGTCAACATGATTCCCGTGGTTCATTGCTCCTTAATGTATCACTATTTTGATTTCTTATTTTTTTTTTGTCAAAAGGACCATCTAAGACCACCTTCTGAAATGATTTTCATTCATACAGGGTGCATCATTGATGCGTGGCTAACCAAAGTTGTTCTTTTTCTAATGGAACACCCTTTATATTTTCATATATTCCGGTCGGCTGTTCCATTGGCTGCTCAACGATTTTTTCAACTTTGAATTCCGTTGCGGCGTTGACGATTTATTCAAAATAAAACTATTTTGTAGACTTCTTTTTGAAAAATTACCTATTTCACATTTCGAAATATTTAGTAAAGATAATTGGGGAATCGTTGGTCGATATGATGATGTTCATTGAGAATACCAATAATTTGGAATAAATTGTATAGGATGTTCGATACAACAACACAAACTTAGCCATTTTCAAACATCGGTATTTTGATTTTTTCAAATGGAACATTATGTATATTTTCATTTAAATCAACTTCTTTTTAATAACTCTACACTTTTCATCCTTCATGTCATGTACCTAAATCAACTCGTTTCCGAGATATTCTACATCCAAAAGATGGATATTTTTCCACAATGTTCGCCTTTGGTATCATATTTGGAATTAAACTTTGCAGAAAAATCATATTTATTCGAATCTAACAGAAAATAACGATAATTAATGCAGCAAATGTTCAATGTGCCTGCCATTTTAACCAATACACACTCTCAATCTGTATCGGAAATCAGTATCCACATGTGCCAGCATGTCCTCTGAAATTTTCCTGAAAGCAGTACGAATTCTTGCTTTCATATTTTCGGGAGTTGTAGGCGGAGTTTGATAGACAACCCATTTGAAGTATCCCCATAGAATTTTTTTATTTTTGTAAGGTTCGGTGACTTGGAGCCCACTGAACTGGCCCTCCTCTACCTATCCATTTTTCACGGAATTCATTATTAATGTATTCCCGCACATCAGTGTGGTAATGTGCAGGCGCGCCATCTTGTTGTAGCCACATTCTCTGCCTTATTGCCAATGGAATATCATCTAATAAATTTGATAACTGACTTCGCAGAAATCTTAGATATTTTCTTCCATTGAGATGACCGTTGAAAAAAAAGGGCGCAATTACACGTCGTCCGATGATACCTCTCCAAACATTCAGTGACCAACGTTGTTGGTGATTAACATATCTAACAAAATGAGGATTTTCAGTAGCATAATAGTGCATATTATGCCGATTCACATGGCCATTGTTGTGAAACGTGGCTTCGTCCAAAAATAGAACATACTAAAAAAAATCAGGTTCTCGGTTGACTTTATCTACACCCCATTGGCAAAAGCGCATTCGCTTTGGAAAATCTCTTTCAGTCAGCTCCTGCATTAACTGCATATGATATGGGTGGTAATTGCATTTTCTTACCATCCGAGAAACACTACTTTGAGATATTCCCAACTCCCTACTCAAAATACGTGTACTCACATGGGGATTCTCGGTAATATGCAATGCAATATCAAGAGTATTTCCATCACTCGTTACAGGACAAGCACGTTCAAACTTTTTGTAAAATACTTTTCCGGTTTCCTCAAATCTTGTTTTGAGGTCTCGAAATGATCGCTGGTCTTTCTTTTCTCAGGAAACTTTTGTTCGTATAATCTAAATGCCAGTAAGCAATTGCCATCACTTTCCCCAAAGCATACACCATTTTAACCATGTCCTCTGAACTATAATTCATAATGCTACAATAATTTTAAACACAACTGGATTGTAGTTTGACAGTTACCTCTATTTACAAATTCCGATAGTCATTATTTTAGCGGTAGTCATGGATAACTAAACTAGAAAAAATAGTTACAGTTGAAAATTTCTTTTGCTATGCTAGTTATTCATGAGTTGCCAAGAATGCTCTTGAAGATGGAAAAAAATAATTGAAACATCATTCAGTATCAGTATTTTCTAAGAACAAAAATTTATAGAATTGTTGATTTGATATTGAAAAATTCTTTTAAAACAGAAGGTCTCGGAAACAGGTTGTTTTAGGTACATGACATGAAGGATGAAAAGTGTAGAGTTATTAAAAAGAAGTTGATTTGAATGAAAATATACAGGGTGTTCCATTTGAAAAATCAAAATACCGATGTTTGAAAATGGCTAAGTTTGTGTTGTTGTGTCGAACATCCTGTACAATTTATTGCAAATTCTTGGTATTCTCAATGAACATCATCATATCGACCAACGAGTCCCCAATTATCTTCACTAAATATTTCGAAATGTGAAATAGGTAATTTTTCGAAAAGAAGTCTACAGAATAGATTTCTTTTGAATAACTCGGCAACGCCGTAACGGAATTCAAAATTGAAAAAATCGTTGAGCAGCCAATGGAACAGTCGATCGGAATATATGAAAATATACCGGGTGTTTCATTTGGAAGAGAACAACTCTGGTTAGCCACGCATCAATGGTGCACCCTGTATGAATGAAAATTATTTTGACAAAAAAAATATAAGTCATCGAAATAGTGATACATTAAGGAGCAAAGAACCAGGGGAATCCTGTTGACTCACCCTGTATATATATATATATATATATATGTATATATATATATATATATATATATATATATATATATATATATATATATATATATATATATATATATATATATATATATATATATATATATATATAACACATATACAGTACGGCAAAATGGGGAAATTCTTTTATTAATAAATTTTGACAAATATCGATATGTGCAATCGCTTCTGCATCAAAAGCAACCCCAAAAGACGTTGTACAGTGCCGTTCGTCTTTTCTTGTTTGGCGGGAAATTTAAAAAATTTAAAAATTATGTCTCAAAACACACTTATTTGGGAAAATATTGAAAAATGTTATTTGGAAAAGTTGTTTAGAACGACATTTTATAGCTATGTACAAGTTTTGAAAAAAATCTGAGATAAAAAAATAAAAATCAATTTTTTGCCATAATAAAAATTTCAATTTGGAAAAATACATTTTAGACAAAGAAACTACTTAGTAAGGCCAACAGTAATATTTTGAATAGAAAATCGAATTAAACGGTTTTCTTCACATAAAGGATTCAATATAAAATTGAACCAGAAAATGGTAGATCTCAGGTGAAAAACAACTACTTTCCTGGCAAATACCACGCAGAACATTGAATGATATTCACCTGAAAATCCATGCATACTTCCATATAATATCAATGGACATTGAATGCAAATGTTTCTTTCTGATAAGCTCGATTATGTTTAATTTATGTCGTGTTCACCTAACAATCCGCATACCGGTTTCAGGCTTCTTGGCCCTCATCAGTACGGAGTAGTCAACCAGCCAAAAGTCCAAAGAACTCTGGCTGAAGTGAGACACAACGTAAACAAACCATCATCGATCTTGTAACACCTATAGGTACGCCGGAAAAGATAAACTTTAACTGGCGGTACCTAGTGACAGAAAGAAACACTCCGAAAATCTCCCACCTCGATAGGTTTCTAAATGAAAGATTCCTTCTCAGTAGGAGTGGCAAGCCCGTCTAGCATATAGTGAAAGATAAGTGCCATGTGAAGTGGAATGAATAGAAAAATCGAATTAAACGGTTTTTTCACATAAAGGATTCAATATAAAATTGAACCAGAAAATGGTAGATCTCAGGTGAAAAACAACTACTTTCCTGGCAAATACCACGCAGAACATTGAATGATATTCACCTGAAAATCCATGCATACTTCCATATAATATCAATGGACATTGAATGCAAATGTTTCATTCTGATAAGCTCGATTATGTTTAATTTATGTCGTGTTCACCTAACAATCCGCATACCGGTTTCAGGCTTCTTGGCCCTCATCAGTACGGAGTAGTCAACCAGCCAAAAGTCCAAAGAACTCTGGCTGAAGTGAGACACAACGTAAACAAACCATCATCGATCTTGTAACACCTATAGGTACGCCGGAAAAGATAAACTTTAACTGGCGGTACCTAGTGACAGAAAGAACACCGAAAATCTCCACCTCGATAGGTTTCTAAATGAAAGATTCCTTCTCAGTAGATGGCAAGCCGTCTAGCATATAGTGAAAGATAAGTGCCATGAAGTGGAATGAATAGAAAATCGAATTAAACGGTTTTCTTCATAAAGGATTCAATATAAAATTGAACCAGAAATGGTAGATCTCAGGTGAAAACAACTACTTTCCTGGCAAATACCACGCAGAACATTGAATGATATTCACCTGAAAATCCATGCATACTTCCATATAATATCAATGGACATTGAATGCAAATGTTTCTTTCTGATAAGCTCGATTATGTTTAATTTATGTCGTGTTCACCTAACAATCCGCATACCGGTTTCAGGCTTCTTGGCCCTCATCAGTACGGAGTAGTCAACCAGCCAAAAGTCCAAAGAACTCTGGCTGAAGTGAGACACAACGTAAACAAACCATCATCGATCTTGTAACACCTATAGGTATTCCGTCAAAGACAAACTTTAACTGGCGGTACCTAGTGACAGAAAGAAACACTCCGAAAATTCTCCTACCTCGATAGGTTTCTAAATGAAAGATTCCTTTCAGTAGAGTGGCAAGCCCGTCTAGCCTATAGTGAAGATAAGTGCCATGTGAAGTGGAATGAATAGAAAAATCGAATTAAACGGTTTTCTTCACATAAAGGATTCAATATAAAATTGAACCAGAAATGGTAGATCTCAGGTGAAAACAACTACTTTCCTGGCAAATACCACGCAGAACATTGAATGATATTCACCTGAAAATCCATGCATACTTCCATATAATATCAATGGACATTGAATGCAAATGTTTCTTTCTGATAAGCTCGATTATGTTTAATTTATGTCGTGTTCACCTAACAATCCGCATACCGGTTTCAGGCTTCTTGGCCCTCATCATTCATATCATTCAATGTTCTGCGTGGTATTTGCCAGGAAAGTAGTTGTTTTTCACCTGAGATCTACCATTTTCTGGTTCAATTTTATATTGAATCCTTTATGTGAAGAAAACCGTTTAATTCGATTTTTCTATTCATTCCACTTCACATGGCACTTATCTTCACTATATGCTAGACGGGCTTGCCACTCCTACTGAGAAGGAATCTTTCATTTAGAAACCTATCGAGGTGGGAGATTTTCGGAGTGTTTCTTTCTGTCACTAGGTACCGCCAGTTAAAGTTTATCTTTTCCGGCGTACCTATAGGTGTTACAAGATCGATGATGGTTTGTTTACGTTGTGTCTCACTTCAGCCAGAGTTCTTTGGACTTTGGCTGGTTGACTACTCCGTACTGATGAGGGCCAAGAAGCCTGAAACCGGTATGCGGATTGTTAGGTGAACACGACATAAATTAAACATAATCGAGCTTATCAGAAAGAAACATTTGCATTCAATGTCCATTGATATTATATGGAAGTATGCATGGATTTTCAGGTGAATATCATTCAATGTTCTGCGTGGTATTTGCCAGGAAAGTAGTTGTTTTTCACCTGAGATCTACCATTTTCTGGTTCAATTTTATATTGAATCCTTTATGTGAAGAAAACCGTTTAATTCGTTTTTTCTATTCATTCCACTTCACATGGCACTTATCTTTCACTATATGCTAGACGGGCTTGCCAATCCTACTGAGAAGGAATCTTTCATTTAGAAACCTATCGAGGTGGGAGATTTTCGGAGTGTTTCTTTCTGTCACTAGGTACCGCCAGTTAAAGTTTATCTTTTCCGGCGTACCTATAGGTGTTACAAGATCGATGATGGTTTGTTTACGTTGTGTCTCACTTCAGCCAGAGTTCTTTGGACTTTTGGCTGGTTGACTACTCCGTACTGATGAGGGCCAAGAAGCCTGAAACCGGTATGCGGATTGTTAGGTGAACACGACATAAATTAAACATAATCGAGCTTATCAGAAAGAAACATTTGCATTCAATGTCCAGTGGTATTTGCCAGGAAAGTAGTTGTTTTTCACCTGAGATCTACCATTTTCTGGTTCAATTTTATATTGAATCCTTTATGTGAAGAAAACCGTTTAATTCGATTTTTCTATTCATTCCACTTCACATGGCACTTATCTTTCACTATATGCTAGACGGGCTTGCCACTCCTACTGAGAAGGAATCTTTCATTTAGAAACCTATCGAGGTGGGAGATTTTCGGAGTGTTTCTTTCTGTCACTAGGTACCGCCAGTTAAAGTTTATCTTTTCCGGCGTACCTATAGGTGTTACAAGATCGATGATGGTTTGTTTACGTTGTGTCTCACTTCAGCCAGAGTTCTTTGGACTTTTGGCTGGTTGACTACTCGTACTGATGAGGGCCAAGAAGCCTGAAACCGGTATGCGGATTGTTAGGTGAACACGACATAAATTAAACATAATCGAGCTTATCAGAAAGAAACATTTGCATTCAATGTCCATTGATATTATATGGAAGTATGCATGGATTTTCAGGTGAATATCATTCAATGTTCTGCGTGGTATTTGCCAGGAAAGTAGTTGTTTTTCACCTGAGATCTACCATTTTCTGGTTCAATTATATTGAATCCTTTATGTGAAGAAAACCGTTTAATTCGATTTTTCTATTCATTCCACTTCACATGGCACTTATCTTTCACTATATGCTAGACGGGCTTGCCACTCCTACTGAGAAGGAATCTTTCATTTAGAAACCTATCGAGGTGGGAGATTTTCGGAGTGTTTCTTTCTGTCACTAGGTACCGCCAGTTAAAGTTTATCTTTTCCGGCGTACCTATAGGTGTTACAAGATCGATGATGGTTTGTTTAAGTTGTGTCTCACGTCAGCCAGAGTACATTGGACTTTTGGCTGGTTGACTACTCCGTACTGATGAGGGCCAAGAAGCCTGAAACCGGTATGCGGATTGTTAGGTGAACACGACATAAATTAAACATAATCGAGCTTATCAGAAAGAAACATTTGCATTCAATGTCCATTGATATTATATGGAAGTATGCATGGATTTTCAGGTGAATATCATTCAATGTTCTGCGTGGTATTTGCCAGGAAAGTAGTTGTTTTTCACCTGAGATCTACCATTTTCTGGTTCAATTTTATATTGAATCCTTTATGTGAAGAAAACCGTTTAATTCGATTTTTCTATTCATTCCACTTCACATGGCACTTATCTTTCAGTAATATTTTGAATGATATTTTCTAAATATTCGCAAGCTACTTCTATTTTATTCGGAAAAAATTGAAATCTATGGATTTGCCATGTATTCAGCTGCTTCATAAGAGGTCACTGAAATATATCCAGGACATTATAATCCCGATACTGTTCATTATTAATAAAGGTCTTTGTATCTACATAATTTCAAATTGAATTTTTCATTCAAACGAAAAATAAATTGATTTTTGGCAAATTGTTGGAATCATACAATATTATCATTGTTGATGCGTGCATCGACAGATTTCCTCATGATCAAAGAGGCCATGAAACAATTAATAATGACAATGTGTTATTAAGCGTTCTCAAACGATTTAGTAGTGTTATTATTTATCCAGGTGTTTTTATCGTCTTTATTCTATAGTTTTTTTCATTGTAAAAGCTGAGTTTGCAGGAAAAAATTGAGCTCGTCTCAATATGTGGTGAGCGTTTTCATAGTTCCAGAGAAGCAGCAGATATATTCAATGCTAGATATCCAAATAAGAATATCCATGGATCTACTGTGTTGCGTATTTTAAACAAATTTAAAGCTACAGGCAGTGTAGAAAATCGTTACAAAATTTCACATAGTAAGCCCGTCACTTATGAGGACGATACCTTTAATGTTTTGTTATCGGTCACAGAAAATCCACGGATGGCACTATCGGAGAGGCAGGAACAATCCGGTATATCTGAAAAATCCATAAGAAGAATTTTGAAGAATAATAAATTTCGTGCATACAAACCAAAATTCATCCACACCTTACTCGATAGAGATTTTGATGCACGCTTAGATTTTTCATTTTGGTTCCAAGGCATGATTGAAGAATGCCAACATTTTCCTACAAATATTTTATTTTCTGATGAGGCGACTTTTACATCAAACGGTACTGTCAGTTCCCAGAATTGTAGATGGTGGGCTGATGAGAACCCAAATTGGAAGATAGAGGCAAAAAGTCAATTTTCTCTCAAAACTAATGTTTGGTGCGGCATATTAGATACACAGATCGTTGGGCCTTACTTCTTTAGGGGCAACCTTAATTCACGAAATTATTTAGTGTTTTTAAATAATGTGTTTTTTTATTTCTTACATGGATTACCGCTGCAAAGAAGGAATGATATTTTTTTCCAACAAGACGGAGCGTCAGTACATAGTACCCTTGAAGTCAGAGCGTGGCTTAACGAAAACTTTCCTCATAAATGGATAGGACGATATTCAGAAAACCCGTGGCCTGCAAGATCCCCAGATTTGACGCCCTTGGATTTCTTTTCATGGGGGTACCTTAAAAGTAGGGTTAATAAACATCGGCCATTTCGTAATATCGACCATTTAGGAGAAGTAATACGACAATGTATCAATAACATTACACCACAAATGCTGCGAAATGTGTCCAGAGAAATGAAATCCCGAACAACTACATGTATTGAACGTCAGAGTAGACACGTCGAGTAATGGACATTTACAAACTTTCGAGTATGCATTAAATTGTTTGGTTTATAATTATTTCAGCTTCTAATTTTATTATAAAATGTAATTATGTAAAAAATTTAATCAATTTTTTGTTCTAATAGAAAATTTATATTAAAATTCTGTAGATACATGGTCAATAATGAACAGTATCAATATTATAATGTCCTGAAGATATTTCTGTGACCTCTTATGAAGCAGCTGAACACATGGCAAATCCACAGATTTAAAATTTTCTTCGAATAAAATAGAAGTAGCTGGTGAATCTTTACAAAATATAATTCAAAATATTACTCTTGGGCTTTACTAAAGAGTTTCTTTGTCAGAAATGTCGTACATAGCTATGAAATGTCGTTCTCAACAACTTTTCCAAATAACATTTTTCAATATTTTTCCAAATAAGTGTGTTTTGGGACATAATTTTTTTTTTTCAAATTTCTCGCCAAACAAGAAAAGACGAACGGCACTATACAACATCGTTTGGGGTTTCTTTTGATGCAGAAGCGATTGCATGTATCGACATTTGTCAAAATATTATATTAAAAAAAATTCCCATATGATGCGTACTTTCTGCCGGTCACTATATATATATATATATATATATATATATATATTGTTATGTCATGAAAAACCAGTTATATATTTTAAAAAGAAATAACCCATAATAAGAATAATTAATAAATAGCTATTAGTTTCAAGAGATTGTTTTTACATAATTTTAGAAGTTCTATTTCCTTTATAAGCCTATGTATGATATGAATAGATGAAAATGTCCAAATTATATAAGACAATCAATTTCATACACTGTCAGAATGATTACAACCCATAATTCTTCAAAAGACAACAAAAAGTCTAGATTTACAAAATTTTCCCGAATAAAATGTGATCTACAAATGTATAAATTTGAAACATACAGTATATGAAATTGTAGCTAACTAAAAGTAGCCAATGGTAGAATAGCAAACTTCTTGATGACAATAGCCAATCAGGGAACAGATGGTCACATGTAGAATTTGAAATTGTAAGAGAATAAGAGCGGGAAAGTGTCAGAGGCAATTATTATTGAAATTTGTACATAGTTAATAAGAATGGAAAAATAGTTTTATGTATAAGTTATGACAAATAACCATAAACAGTGAAAATGTGACAATTTAGTGCGCGAATTCAAAAATTCGAATCAGAGGCAAGGAACAAAAAGTGGTATCTAGGTGACAACAAACAAAGCCACAAAGGAGATCGAAAATAAATTTAAAAAGAATGCCACGCTATATTTTCGGAGAAAGAAAAATGGAAATAATTTCAACATTATGAGCAAAAACCAATATTACCTTATTTGTACACCATACACAAGTATTCGAAAGCTGATATTTGGATTGGAATGGTTCCTTCTATTTGGAATTGGAGTTCCTGATAGCATTGGAGTGAAAGGGAATCCAAATCCTGGTGTATATCTTGAACACCAACAGTTCCAGACAGGTATAAACTCTCATAGTGCACATCACGTCCTGAACAATTTCACTAATAACGCATCTCACATCAGAAGCACTTTATTTCACCTTATTTTGAACTATAAAGGAAAATTTCCCTTTCAAGGTAAAAGTGAGGTTGTGTATATTTTACCAATGAACTTTTCTCATGATTATCCATGAATATTTGTAGATTCACCTTAGAGTAAGTTATCTTTCGTAGGCCAGGTAAAATTAAGTTTTCCTGAATAAAGGAAATAATTGCTTTTTGTCGTTTGTTTTCTACAATGATCAGCAATCATACTTATGACCATTGAATAAATTGAAATTTGACATATCAAGTAGTGGCTCAATTGCCTGGACCGGCTATCTGAGACAAGAGGCGTACCAACTGTGCTTAGCTGTGGTAAGGAAAATGATAACAATTGGCAGCAACGTGACGAGAGAACAGTGACGTAGCTAGCAATTATTATTACATTGCAAAATATATTATACAGCGCACAAATAATTATCTATATCATAACAATTTGGCTCACAAAGAAGAGCGAAAACGATTAGCAATCTTTTTATTGACAACAATTTATTTACAAATCATCATTACATCTCAATTGGCACCCAAAACGTGGGGCGAAATAATAACAAAATAATTTGTTATATCATCATAATCATAACAAATGGCGCCGCAACGTAAGGGCAAGTAAGGGGAATATATTATTTCTTAATATTATCGCAACACTGTGCGAACATTAGCAATTGGCATTTCAACGTGTAAGGCTAGATATTGGTGAATAAAAAATGGATTTGAGAGATGGTAAGAAAGTTGGTTTGGAAGAAAGTGCAGAAGGTAGAGAGAGGGGTGATCAGGAACAAGGAGAGAGTAGTAATGTGAGAGAGATAGAAATAAAAAGTGAGAGTACACAAATGAATTTGACAGAGAGTCAGTTTCAGAAAATGATGGAATACATGAAAGAAATTACAGAGAAAATGAATGAAAATATGGCAGGTATGGAAAAAAGAATGAAAGAAGATTCAGTCAGGATGAATGAAAAAATGGATAAAAATTCAGCAAGTATGAATGAAAAAATGGATGAAAATTCAGCAAGTATGAAAAATGATATGAATGAAAATATGGCAGGTATGAAAAATGAAGGAGCAGATAGAAAGAATGAATGATGGAATGAGAGAAAGTATGGGAAGAATGGAGGAAAGAATGGAAGAAAAAATGGGAAATATGAAGAATGAAATGAAAGAAAGTTTGAAAAATGAAATAAAAGAGTTGAAAGAAAACACAGCAGTATGGAAGAAAGATTAAGAGAAAATGTGAAAGAAAATATAAAAGATATAAAGAAATATGGAAAGAATGGAAAAAAAAAATCTAATCAAAATAAAGAAGAGTTTTTAGGAATGCACAAACAATTAGAGACAAAAATAGGACAACAAAATGAGAAATTTTATGTGGCAATAACACAAGAAGTATCCACTATAAATAATCATGTAGAAAGGCAGGATAAAAAAATAAAAGACATGAAATTAGATATCAATAGTAAACAAGAAAGAGTTAAAAATGAAATAAGTACTCTCGAGAAAAAAGTAGAAAAACAACATGAAGACACTAATTTAAAAATGATAAATGTGGAGAGTGAAATAACTAAAAATGTAGAAGAAAAAATTAAATTATTGGAATTAAGAAGAACAGACAATAATTTAGATAGTAGAATCATTAATAATTGTCATGGAATACAAATAAACAATACATTTGAGGGCAACATTAAAAAATTACATCCCATCACTTTTATTAAAATAATAAAAAATAAAAGTATACATATAAATGATATTGAGGAATTGAAAGAAATTATTAGACAGTATTTGTTTAATCAACCTTGTATATGGTTTAATAGCCAGGAAAAGAATATCAATTCTTCTCAAGATTTTGAAAATTTATTTCTTAAACAATATTGGGGGGAACATGCACAATTAAGTATTAGAGACAAATTACAATTTGGAAAATTTGATGAAAAAAGAAGTTTGAATTACAATAATTATGCAATCCAAATGTTTGCAATGGCACAGTATTTGGATCCGGTTATGAGAGAGGAAGAAATAGTAGGTAACATCAGTAGGCATTTCAAACAAGCAATCTTTGAAGTTATAAACATGCATGAGATTAAAACTATGGAGAGACTTAGTCAATATTTATTGAGATTGGAGAGGACATTATTGTATAGAAGTTGGGATAACAATAATCAACAAAGGAATTCACAATACAACAGCAATGATTATCAAAGAAGTAATCAAAATAACTATAGAAATGTAAACAATCAGAATAATAGGTTTATGAACCAAAATAATAATAGAAATAATAGATATTTTAATAATAATAACTATGATAGAAATAGAAATAACGATAGGCAAAATAGCCAAAATCAAGGTTATCAAAGAAATCAAAATTTTAATAACAATTATAGCCATAGTAGGAATAATTACAATAATAATAATCAGAATTATCCTCAACAATTTCAAGGACAAAGGACATATCATAACAGACAACCACAAAATAATGCTGAAATAAATAACAATCAAACAAACGACAATACAAGACGGTTATATTTAAATAGGAGATGTCAAAGTGCGGAAAATTTGCACGAAAGAGAGGGACAAGTATTGTCAAGTGGGGAAATCAATCAAATAAATGTTGCCACAACTAGTCAGACAGAACAAAATTTTTGCTAGGAAAACCATATGTTAGGCTGGAAAACACAAATTACCAACACCCGATAGAATTTATAATGAAAGATGAAAATATGGAAAATGAACAAAATATAGGATTAATAATTTTGAAAGGAAAAATAGGAAATAAAATAATAAAAATAATAATTGACACAGGGTCTGAAGCATCTTTAATTAAGGAAAATTGTTTAGAAGATTTCATGAAAGTTAAAAATATTCTAGTCAAGATGCCAAAAAAAAATTTAGGGGTATAAATGGTAAAAAACTAGCTGAATCAAATCAATATGTAAATTTAAAATTGGAGATTGATGAGAGGAATATTGAATTACAACTATTAGTAGTTAAAGATATGGAGTTTGATGTAATTATAGGTACTGATCAATTGGAAAAAGTAAAAGCCAAGATTGACTATTATAAAAAAAAATTGAAAATGGATGGAAAATGTTTTGAATTTTATGAAAAAAAACTGAAATAAGTGAAAATAAAAAAATGTTGTGTACAAAGGGTATGAATGAGAGATATGAAAATAATTATGATGAAGATAGAGATGAAATAAATGAAATGAAATATAAATGTAATGATAAATATAACAGATATATTGATGAGTTATTAAATAAATATAATAAGTTGATTATGTATGAATCGAGAGTTGCAAAAGAGTATGTACACAATATAGAAGTAAAAGAAACAGAAAAATTCAAACAAAAAAACTATCCAATTCCTTATAAGTACAGAGAACAAGTTAAAGATGAATTAGAGAAAATGGTAAAACAAGGTATAATAGAAAGAAGTAACAGTAATTACATCAACCCTATCGTAGTAGTTGTAAAAAAGAATGGTGAGCTTAGATTATGCTTAGATGCTAGAGAGCTAAATAAAATAACAATTCCACAATATGAATCTCCTTTAAATATAGAAACTATTTTTGGTAAAATCACAAATGCAAAAATATTTTCTAAACACAGTTTTTGGTTAATACCAATACATGAAAATTCTAGAAATTTTACGGGTTTTTCTATAGAAGGTGTTGTATATAGATTTTGTGTTGTTCCATATGGTTTACAATCGGCTTGTCCAGCTTTAGAACGAGTATTACATAAAATACTTGACAAGTATGAAAATTTTGCTTTACATTACATTGATGACATATTAATATATTCTGAAAATGAAACAATGCATAAAGAACATTTGGAAAAAATATTTCAAATATTAGATGAAGCAGGGCTTAAAATAAATATAGATAAATGTGAATTTTTTCAACAGGAAATTAGTTATCTAGGTTACAAATTAAATGAAAAAGGTGTAGAAATGGATCCTGAAAGAATTAAAACCATAAGAGAGTATGTCAGGCCATATAATTTAAGAACTCTTAGAGGATTTTTAGGAATATTGAACTATTTAAAAAAATTAATTCCAGACTTAAGCAATAAAGAATTACCATTATTATCACTATTAAAAAAGAATGTTAAGTGGAAATGGGGAGACGAACAGGAAAAAGCATTTTCCAAATTAAAGGACATATTTATTCAAAATTAAAAAATATTTCATCCTAACTATGATGAACCTTTTGTATTGAGAACTGATGCATCTATGTCAAGATTTGCAGGAGTTTTGATACAAATTCAAAATGGAAAAGAAGTTCCAATATCTTTTGTTTCTAGAATCACTAAAAAAATGAAAGAAATTATACTATTACAGAATTAGAACTGGCAAGTGTTATATTTTGTATTACTAAATTAAGATTTTATTTACTAGGGGCAAAATTCTATATTGAAACTGACCATGAAGCACTTATGTCAATTGTAAATTGCAAATATGCAAGTAATAGGGTACATAGATGGGCATTATTACTGCAAGAATATAAATTTGAAATTAGGCATATACCAGGAAAACAAAATTTCATCACAGACACTTTAACGAGAATGGAGATGGGAAAAACACATACTCCTAGACAGGTAAAAATAGGGGTAAATGTTTTTTAAAATAATATAGGTTTGTTTTCTGACAATCAAATTAGGCAAGATCAGTATAAATTAACAAATAAAGAAAAAAGAGGAACAATAAACAATAATGGTATAATAATAAAAATAGTAAATGGTGAAGAACTATACGTTATCACAAAGGAATTGGCAGAACAGGTGATTACATATATACATCAGAAATCATACATATAGGGATTAGAAAAGTTTGGTTAATATTTAGAGAAAACTATATAAGTTCACAAGATTTGGAATTAACTAAAAAAATCATAGCCATATGTCAAGTTTGTCAATTAAGTAAACATAAAAATAAAATTAATAAAAATGAAACAAAAAGTATTATTACAACAAAACCTTTACAAATAATATCAATAGATTTTGTTAGTAATTTGATACCAACTTACAACAATAATAAACATATATTTGTAATAGTGGATCATTTTTCAAAATTTATTAAAATATACTCTACAAAAAGGACTGATTTTAAAACTGTTAAAAATCTTTTAACAAAATTCATAGTAGAAGTAGGTAAACCTGAACAAATTATTTTAGACAATGCTACATATTTTACTAATGAGCAAATGAAGAATTTTTCACAGAGTGTGGGAATACAATTAAATTTTACTAGTATTAGACATCCAGCATCAAACCCAACAGAAAGATGTATACAGGAGGTACTAAAATATTAGAGATTGACATCGCAGCAAAATCATAAAACATGGGATGAAAACTTAGAGATGATAGAAAAATATTTCAATGAAGTACCTAGTACTATTACGAAAGAATGTCCTATATACATTATGACAGGAAGAATGCCTGAAAGAGAATGGATTATGAATGAAAGAGATATGCAAGAAATAATATATAAAATAAATATAAGAATTAAAAGAAATGCTGATAAATATATAAAAAAGGAAAATAAAAGAGGAACTAAAAAGACAAAGTTTAAGAAGGGAGAATTAGTCATTATAAAAGCATTAAGAATACCAAATAAAAGATTAGGTATTTGTGCAAAACTATTAATGCCATTTGAAGGACCCTATGAGGTTGATAATGAGAATGCTATAAACAGCTATAGGTTAATGCATCCTCAGACAAGGCAGTTGAGAGGAATTTTCGATATTGAAAATGTTTACAAATATAAGACTTAATATTAGTAGTTGTAAATAATAGTTATCGTTGTAGAATTTGTTTTTCTTGAACTGGTGGGAAATCCAGCAAAGTAGTTTTCTGAAAGTAGAAAAATAGTATTAGTTAAAGTAGATTAATAACTGTAAATAAAGAAATTGATATTCAAAATTTTCTAACTAGTAAAAATATTGAATATAATTAGGAATGTTGTTATGTTATGAAAAACCAGTTATATATTTTAAAAAGAAAAAACCCATAAAAAGAATAATTAATAAATAGCTATTAGTTTCAAGAGATTGTTTTTACATAATTTTAGAAGTTCTATTTCCTTTATAAGCCTATGTATGATATGAATAGATGAAAATGTCCAAATTATATAACACAATCAATTTCATACACTGTCAGAATGATTACAACCCATAATTCTTCAAAAGACAACAAAAAGTCTAGATTTACAAAATTTTCCTGAATAAAATGTGATCTACAAATGTATAAATTTGAAACATACAGTATATGAAATTGTAGCTAACTAAAAGTAGCCAATGGTAGAATAGCAAACTTCTTGATGACAATAGCCAATCAGGGAACAGATGGTCACATGTAGAATTTGAAATTGTAAGAGAATAAGAGCAGGAAAGTGTCAGAGGCAATTATTATTGAAATTTGTACATAGTTAATGAGAATGGAAAAATAGTTTTATGTATAAGTTATGACAAATAACCATAAACAGTGAAAATGTGACAATTTAGTGCGCGAATTCAAAAATTCGAATCAGAGGTAAGGAACAAAAAGTGGTATCTAGGTGACAACAAACAAAGCCACAAAGGAGATCGAAAATAAATTTAAAAAGAATGCCACGCTATATTTTTGGAGATATAAAAATGGAAATAATTTCAACATCATAAGCAAAAACCAATATTACCTTATTTGTACACCATACACAAGTATTCGAAAGCTGATATTTGGATTGGAATGGTTCCTTCTATTTGGTATTGGAGTTCCTGATAGCATTGGAGTGAAAGGGAATCCAAATCCTGGTGTATATCTTGAACACCGATAGTTCCAGACAGGTATAAACTTTCATAGTGCACATCACGTCCTGAACAATTTCACTAATAACGCATCTCACATCAGAAGCACTTTATTTCACCTTATTTTGAACTATAAAGGAAAATTTCACGTTCAAGGTAAAAGTGAGGTTGTGTATATTTTACCAATGAACTTTTCTCATGATTATACATGAATATTTGTAGATTCACCTTAGAGTAAGTTATCTTTCGTAGGCCAGGTGAAATTAAGTTTTCCTGAATAAAGGAAATAATTGCTTTTTGATACTTTGTCGTTTGTTTTCTACATTGATCAGCAATCATACTTATGACCATTGAATAAATTGAAATTTGACAAATCAAGTAGTGGCTCGATTGCCTGAACCGGCTATCTGAGACAAGAGGCGTACCAACTGTGCTTAGCTGTGGTAAGGAAAATGATAACAATTGGCAGCAACGTGACGAGAGAACAGTGACGTAGCTAGCAATTATTATTACATTGCAAAATATATTATACAGAATACAAATAATTATCTATATCATAACAATTTGGCTCACAAAGAAGAGCGAAAACTATTAGCAATCTTTTTATAAACAACAATTTATTTACAAATCATCATTACATTACAATTGGCACCCAAAACGTGGGGCGAAATAATAACAAAATAATTTGTTATATCATCATAATCATAACAATATATATATATATATATATATTTATGTAACTCAGGGATAGTTCAGCTTTAGATTGGTGAAAAAAAAGAAAAATCTGTTCAGTAGGTCCAGAGATTACCCCCTACATACAAAAAAATAATTAGTAAGGTAGAAAATCGAAGTTCAGACACTTTTGGGAATTCACGTTACATTTTAACCGACGAAACCAGAAATAATAGTTTAAAAAATTAAAAAACACGCTTTTATAGAAAACCAGACTAAAAAAATGGTATCGCCTCGACCAACAATTATTACCTGTGATCTGAGACATTTCTCACTTTACTGCCCTAGGTGTGTGATGTACTATATCATTATTGAAACCATGCACCCCACGCTTTTTTTTAAATAAAATAAATGTTTTTCTTATTTTTTATTTTTTTAGTCTGGTTTTCTATAAAAGTGTGTTTTTTAGTTTTTTAAACTATTATTTATTTTCTAATTTTTAGTGTGGTTTATTTATGAAAGCGTGTTTTTTAATTTTTTAAACTATTATTTTTATTATTTTTTTGCAAATTAAAAAATGGAATAATCTTACCAAATTAGGTAATCATAATGTCCGACCCCGAAAACCCCCACATACCAATTTTGAATAGAATCAGGCCATAATCACAAAACTCGGCCGCGATTTTAAAGCCGCCATCTCGAATTTTTCAATTTTTTCAAAAGAATCATAATATTCGACCCCAAAAACCCCCATATACCAGTTTTGAATAAATTGGACCATAATCACAAAACTCGTCCCCCATTTTGGAGCCGCCATCTCGAATTTTCCAATTTTGACAATAGAATCATAATTTCCGACCACGAAAACCCCTAGATACCAATTTTGAAGTGAATCGGACTATAATCACAAAACTCGTACGCCATATTGGAGCCGCCATTTTGTTTTTTTTCCACACAAAAATGTCTTAATGCATTGTCACCGGAATCATGTATAGTTTTCCCAATATCAATTGCAGAAGCATGAAAAAGTCTTGCGGCGGAATCGTGTGAGCAGCAGTGGCGGAGATAACTAATTTTATTTAGATATTTTAAGATTTTAAAAATACTCCATAAATAATGAAAAAAGAAAAAAAGCTTTTATTTATACAAATACATTAAGAACGGAAAATAATTTATTTCATTGTTTGATGTAGGTTATTATTATATCCTAAAACGTATTTCGATCGGCACACACTAAGACCATAGACGCTACTGGTTTTTAATCTTTCAGAGCTATTGAAACACAAATATAACGCGTGATTTATGACTTCCCTTCGTAGAGACACAGCTGCCAGCATTATATCGGTTGTATAAACTGACAGCCCTCACTCTCGTCCACGTGGACTATCGGCTCTTTTGATGTACCGTCTGCCGATGGGAAAATGTTTACGAGTAGTACAGATTATTTTTCGTTCAGTTTCTTCGCATATACGCTCATGTTAGCGAAGTGAGTTTTTATTCGCTCCCTATAGAAACAGCTTCTGCAATTGATATTGGATAGACTATACACCTGCCAAATTTAAAATCATTCGGACGTCTGGAAGTGGGTCAAAATCGCGCCCAAAGGAGTCGGTTACAAACAAACAAACAAACAAACAAAAAACATACAAGTGAAGCTAATATGAAGCGTGTAAAAAGAAGGAGGTTCTCTAGTCGACGCGTATATTTTTTTTATGTATGATTACGCATAACTTTTTACTGAGACGTCCGATTCCGATAATTCTTTTTTTAGTGGATAGGGTGTACTTCGAAGTTAGTTCCATTTGAATATAAAAGATGAAATCCACCCCTAGGGTAGCAAAATGAAGGATATTGATCACTCACCCTCTGAATTCTGGTCCGTTAACCGATTCTATCAGGCATAACTTTGTACTGGGTTCTTAGATTTGCATGATTCTTTTTTTAATAGATAGGGTATACCTCATAGTTGGATTTCGAATGAAATAATTCACCCTTACGGGTGGAAAAATAGGGGATAATTGATTTTTCACTTGTGAACATTGGCACACATATGTAGTTGACAATGACAGATCGCTACTGTCATTATTTTTGTTCTACATCCGTCACAATCATTATATTCTATGAGAGGATGAAATGATATACAAAGTAATGAAATAAACTAATCAGAACAACATAAATAATTTATATTACAACAAATAGTAAAAGTAGATAATCACATTATTTAACTGGTAATAGTTGAAGTGAGGTGGGTAAGTAAGTATTTTGGATTCATCAAAAAACAAGTAGGTAGTAATTAGTAGATTTCAGCCACAAAAAATTGAAAAATAAAAACTTTTTAACAAAAAATTAAACCGACGAAATACGGAACTAAAAATTAAAAAATAAAATAAAGCTTTTTAGTCTCAATAACTGAGCTCCTAAACTAATGCAAGTAACTAATTTTGAGTCGGCGCCAAACGAACAATTAACGAAGATCATTAAATTACTTCAAAAAAATTATCAGAATGTCACCGCGCAACTCGATGCCATCATTTTACGCCTTACCTAATTAATTTGCTTGTTTGTTTAGCGCCGACTCAAAATTAGTTACTTGCATTAGTTGAGGAGCTCAGTTATTGAAACTAAAATGATTCATTTTATTTTTTAATTTTCAGTTCCGTATTTCGTCGGTTTAATTTTTCGTTATTATTTGAAGTAACTGACAGTCATTTGATGACAATGGTCAGTTTTGTAATAATGTCTGAGGAGATCTGACCAGTTATTTTTCCCAAAACTTTGTATAAAATTATATAATAAATTTTTTCCTGTAACCATCTCAATAACACCTGATTTCGACTTCAAGATTGCAGTTTGTTCCAAAATCATCACGTCAGTGCACCTAATTCTGACAGTGACCCCATCAGACATTTGGCAACATTATTCCGACAAAAAATAAAAACACTCATTTATCATTCAAAATAAAAAAAAAATAACACAAACGATCTCTAACATTACACATTACGCTACGGGAGGCTTGATTTTCTTGACGACTTCGTAATGATCGTACCAAATTTCATATTTCCACCATCCACCAGCCTTAGCCATTACATTAGCTAAAATTTTTTCAAGGTTTTTATCTGTAATTTGTGCTGTATAATAGTCGCCAAAATAACTGAGAATTAAGAAATCAATTTTTATTTTGTAATAAAATAAGGGTTTAATTCTCCATCACCTGATAAATATATCTTGTAACCTTTATGTTCAATTCAACCATTCTCTGTTTCATCGTTATCTTCTTCACTCTCTGATCTCTCTTCTTCCTTTATGTTTTTTTGTTTATTCTGCTGAATATTCTTTTTTTCTAGATATTTTCACTTTTTTCTTGACGCAACTTCTTGTTTTCTTGAATTACTTTTTTCTGCTCTTCATAGTTTTTCAGAAAATATTGTTTACAATAGAAGGAACTTCAACTCGACTATTCCTCGAGTTTACTTTTTTCGTTGGTTCAATCCAGAATAAATATTGTTTTAACCAATCCTGGCAGTATCTGAGAATGTTTAGTATTATTGCAAATATTCTCAATTTCGTCTTTATTGATGGATTCCACTCTTACTTGCTTGTTTTGAAGGGTATTAGCTCGTTTTTATGTGGTTGTAGACTATGTGTGGAATTTGGTGGCAAGCTTATCACGATGGTTTGTTTTTCTCTGCAAAAGTCTGTCAAAGAAAGTTACGTGTGATTTTTGCCTATTCAAGTATAATATTACTGGAAACTGAATCTTTCCAGATAAAAGCCATGGGTGAAAAATTTTGGTTATAAATTCGAAAAAAGATTCGGAGGGCATCCATCCACTGGTTGATTTCAGGCACCTGTGATACTATATGCTTTGGTATCCTTCCCTAAGACAATGAGTGGAGCTAGTTAGCCAGCAGCACTACCAGTTATAAGAACAATCAAGCACTCTTTGTCATCACTGGAGCTATCAGGAAGTGACTTAAATCCTTTCTTAGCAAGTGTCTTACTGCCTTTTGGCGATAGAAAAAAAAGCAGACTCATGCGTGTTATATATTCTTTTTGGGTCAGAAATATTACTTTTAGATGAAATAAAGTTGTAACTCCCTTCATTCTTTGAATCGCAAATTTGAGGCATCAGATGAAATTATAAGAGATGAAATCACTTGGCCGATAGGCTGCTCAGATCGATTCCGTATATAGGGTTCAATTAATGACTTTCAATAGTTCTTACAGATTAGGTCACTAGAAAAATTATTAATTGATTAACTTGACTTGTTCGATGATTGGGAGCCAGGCTTGCAAGAATACAAAAGTCAAAAATAATGAAATATATTTATAAAACAAAAATTTTTTCCCAGCTTGTATGGGAAGGCAGAATAAATAAATACAGGAATTCAACTTAACAAATTTATTCAAAAAAAAAAAAAACAAAGCTTTGTTATCAGAAATGAACAAATATGATTGGTCGAATATACAGCAAGTATGAAAAAATTATTAAAAAAATCAATTGAAAGGATTGAATAAAAAACTAACCAATTAATGGATTCTGAAATAATATCACTAAATTTAGGATCAAGCAATTGGAATTCAAACACTTACAGATTATTTTCTGATTCCAGCAGAAGATGGTCATCGGGAGACTAGGGAAGAGGGGTTCATTCGCAGTTGTGGTCTCAGCAAAGCGATTACGATTTGGTCTTAGATTGGTGGCCTTATCGATTGCGACACCTTGAGTTCGTTTAATCGTGAATGTGATGTACTTCACGGACCAGGTTGGAATAAGACTGTGTATGACCTCCTAGAGTTACCAGTCCTTCTGCCTCAGTATACGGCTTTCCTCAGTGGTATATAACATGCGAAGAAGATAGAAATTAGAAATAGTTACAATTTTGGGGAGAACGCAGGTATCCTTTGAACCTCAAGCTTATGTTCCCAATTTTAATTTGGTGAACCAAGAGATGGAAAGGAAGGTGAAACCAGTCCATACAAAGGACTTGGAAGGTATAATCTAAAGTAAAGATAAATTTCTCAAAGCAGAAATTGATATATTTATTTGAAAAAATATATACTTGAGGAAATAACAATACCTATTATTGTTTTGGATTCAAACTTCAAAGTTGAAATCAATAAATTAGAAAAAATTTCATAAACTGAATTAAATGTGAAAAATCAAATGTGCTTTAATAAATTGTTGACTGTACCGAGTACTTAAGACTTAGGTAAGGTAGCGAAACTTTTACAAAATCCTCCAAGGAGAGAAATAAAAATAACGATAAATCAAAAAATATTTCTGGTAGCTTTTCAGAAGAAATTATTTATGAGTTTAAAGAAATTCTAATAACCTTCTAGAAAATTAGCAAGTAAGTCTACATTGATTTAAAAAGGTATGTCTGGTAACTTTCCAGAAAAACTAGCCAATAACTATGATTTGGGGGTGGCTAATCCCTTCTCAAACGATAGGCCCGATAAATCTCCCTAATGGAGATGTATATATGTAGACAATTCTTCTAACTGAAGAAAAGTGAGATATAGAGGGTGACAGGTCCTCTTTTTGAAAATGATATGCCCAATATTTCTTCGATACGGAAAAGAATGAACGTAGAACGAATTGATTTCTGGTAGACCTTCAAAATAGGACTATCACCAATAATTGATTGAGTTCAACGGTAAAAGGAAGTTTGGAATCAATAAATTATGCTTGAGGAATACAGAAGCAACCGATACCAAGAGATCGAGTACTCCGTGACAAGTTAAGCCAGAGAAACAACTATCCCAGGTAGCATTTCTTTCTAAAAGTAAGTAGGAATTGCTCGCTTCACGGCTTCAGCAATGGAATTTGTTAGCTCGTGATACCCAAGTCACTGTTTACCGCAGACTAAGTGATCAGAAGTTTTTGGAATCGAATGATGGATATCAATAATGTTGTTGTATTGTTTTGTGGTCTTTTTAAATCAATGGGTCAGTCTTATGATCCCAAAGAATGGCGTTTGTTCATCGATTCCTCGAAACTAAGTCTTAAAGCTAAAGAACTTAACAAAAAGGATCTGCTTTTGCCTATTTTGAAATCACGTTTCCTCATCTCTCTGATGCTAAACTGGAAGGAGGAATCTTTGTGGTTCCTCAGATAAAAAAGATATTGAAGAATAAACATTTTGACAGTGTTGAAAAAAATGCTTGGTATTATTTTAAAGCCGTTGTTGAAACTATTTGGGGCAACAACAAAACAGTGGATTATGAAGAAATTGTATGCAATTCATTGAAAAATTACCAAAAAATGGGAGTCAATATGTCCTCAGATGTTCTTCATTTACACCTGGATTGTTCCCCTGGTAACCTGGGAAGCGTAAATGATGAACATGATGAACGTTTGGAGAGAGGTACCGAGGTTTTTGGGATACAAATAGATAGATAGATAGATAGATATCTTTATTCGTTCTGTTAATTAACTTACCTCATAGAAGTGTAGAACATGTCAAATAAATAATCTTAAATATAATTACAATTACAATGATTACGGTAAAATATTTACATGTATGTCGTTTCATGCTGCCTGTCATAATAAAATCATTGGAAATGTATAAAATTGAGAAACTTGCACGGATATTAAAAGGGAAAGTAATCAAATCCCAATTACCAGACTTGTAGAATAGCGTTAAAAACAAAATAATGGGTTTCTAAATAAACATACTCTAATAGGTACCGATATACACTTACACAGACACCTTTATATTTACACATACATAGTAAGTAAGTTGTCTTTATTCGTTCTGTCAAATAATATACCTCATAGAGGTGTAGAACATGTCAAATAAATAATCTTAAATATTACATTAGGGTGAAATAACTTAAGTAAGTATTTATATTGTATGTTGTTTCACACCTTGTCATAATAATACATTCAATACATTTAAAAAATTATTATGAGATTCTCCCGCAAATTAATTCCAGTTATCCAGAATAAATTGCTGGATGAATACATTAAGATTAAAACACTCAAATATTAAAACTAATCAATTTTTTGTATCATAGACTTTCCATATTATGTTGAAAATACTCTTCAATGTTATAAAATACATTTTTACTCAAAAAAACTTTGAGTCTTTTTTTTTATAATTCCATTTTTCATTAACCTAATGTTATTTGGCAGCTTATTTCATATTTTCACCATACTATACTGCACATTTTTTTGGATATATGTTAGCTGAATTCTACTTTGAGGGAAACATACAAAAGACACAGTAATTTCAGTCATTTTTAATTTTTTTAAGTTCCAAATATGTAAAATTTTAGAAATATAAATATTTCAAAATATTTACGTCCTTATTTTTTTTCATTTAGTATTCAACTAGGGGTTGACTACGCTACCAATTCACATTGGGATCAACTTTGGCTAAAAAATTGTGTAATTATACTCAAACCAATCATCCATAGTGAATAGCTATTATATTACAAATTAACAGATCGTAACATACCAGATATTTTGTACACTATTCTTCATTTATTCGAGGCCCAGGATTCCGAGATTTCTTACGAAGTTTATCAGTCTCCTGGGAGCTGGGTTCCTGAAGTCTGAAGGCGTTACCGAAACCCCTTCGAGGAACTCAGCCTTTTGCGAAACATTGCTTTGCAGTCGTAAAGCAGGTGTTCTGCAGTTTCAGCAATGTTCTCGCAGTAACGGCAGTTCACTGTCTGATCTGCCCATTCTTTTGCTGATATACCTCAGAGGACAATGTCCGCTGAGTCCCGTTACCAGTTTCAAGTCTTTACTATCCAACTCGAGAAGCTGTTTAGCTTTCCTTGGCCATGGAATTAAAAGTCTTTTTGCTTGTCTTTGCTCTGGAACCTCATTCCAGAGGTTTTAAATTTGGTCAGTTCTCCAGCGCCAAAACTCTTCTTCAATATGGGCTTTATAGAGACCGTAGGAGAGTTCTGGGCCAGAAAATTGAGTGTTTGCTTCTTCTTTGCCAAGGATGTCTGCTTCTTCATTGCCTTAGATTCCCTTGCGACCTGGCACCCTCATCAGGGTGACCTGATTATTCGTAGCCAATTGTCTTAGGGAGAGTTTGCAGACCCAAGTCAGTCTAGACTCACAAGTATGTGATTCTAGAGATTTTAATGCTGCTTGGCTATCTGATAGAATATAGATCATTGTCCCCCTGGAACCTGTTGCAAGTCTTGGGCGCAAATTTCTATAGCATGGATTTCTGCTGGAAAAATTGTTGGGGCTTTGCCTAGGGGTTTTGAGACCCTAAAACTCGGACCCGTTACTCCCACTCCAGCCCTCTCGTCCATCTTGGAACCATCAGTATACCATCCTGATGTATTCCTTTCTAGTGGAGGCCCGTTCGTTGTGAATATATGGTGGTTGCATATAACCACCTCATAGTTCATTTCAATGCCTAGCTGGCATGATATCTGTTGGCTTGTACCTGGATTCTGGAGGAATATTTTCCAGAATCTTCAGATTCCAATCAGATTTCCAGATTTCAAGTTTGATGCCTGGTGCAGTCTCAAGGCACTCACTGCCGCTTCTTTCATTACAGACAAGTGCAGTGGCGGAAGGTTTACCTCTAGTGCTGCAGTGGAGCACGTGAATATTGCCCCTGTGATTCCCAGACAGGCTAACCGCTGCACTTTTTCAGCTTGATTTGTGCCGAGTACTGTTGGATTGTTGGCCACCATACTAATGATGCGTAGGTAACCATGGTTTTGATGATTGGAACGTATAAATAGTAAATTAATAATTTATTAATATTGCAGTATTTATGAAAGTAAAAAAAATATTGAAATTTTCAGGTGGTATTATTAACCTTTATAATTGGAAATTATAAATATTTTTCCTAATACGTACCTACCCCTGGCATGTAAACCTGATGCGGAAGTTCTATTACCAATACTCTCTAGGATATATAGTATATATAGTTGAATAAATGCATCTTTGACTCAAAATATAGGGTTCTTTCAAAATCGTACATATTATAATGTTCAATTATGAAGGAAACCAAAAAATGTAATAAATATGATTCCCCGTATAAAGTATATAGTAGACCAAATTGAGTGAAAACTATTCCCGCGTAAAAACCAGACGATAACTTCGCTGACCGCTTATAGCATAAAACACCGTAAACCATTACAGATAATAGTCTATCGGGTTTGTGGTATAGATAATAGAATCTATTAGTAGAACAGTGGTGTGGTGTGTATCTGGGCAGAGGCAGCCATGTATGGTAAACAACTGCAAGAAAAAAATTGTTCACCAGTCGAAAGTACATTCCACATAAAATTTCTGGCCCAAGCAAATATGCTTTAAATTTGTAGAACTACCAAGTGAACGTACTAATCATTCATCATTCAATGGGCCACATAGATTCAACATAGTAGGTATATTTTGTTAACGAGTTTGAAATATTATATATAAAAAGAAAGCTTGTGAACTCGACCTTCTAGAAAGTTTGGAGATCAATATTAAACAAAAAGTCAGAAAACTTGCTTAGATTATTTTAATATTTATCATTTGTTAAATTTGCTTCACCGAAGAGTAAAAAGTAGCAGTGAATGTTTTTTGCTTGCTATTTTGATGTGATTTTCGAATGATATCTCGTACATTTTCAAAGATGTAACAAAAGTTCGGAAAACTCTATTTTAATGTCAAAAATGACAATTGTGACGAAGAAGCAAAAATGGTACAGTTGTGTGCATACAAAAGTCATAGGCTATTGTGAGTCAGGCTTCTCAATCTTAATTTAACTTCTTATCGACTTTAACAAGTCTTTGACAAGTAGTGTCAAAATTGAAACAATGTTTGTCAAATGTGTATGTGTACTACTTTTTTATGAAATCTGGAACATCATAGGCAGGTTTACACCATACAAACCTTGTACGACTTTTTTATGCACACAACTGTACATTGACAAAGTCGAAAAACCCAGTTTTCTCCACTCGGAAAAGTGACTGCGGAGTGTTTATCGAAGCCATTTTTTGATAAATCCGAACTTATTCCAAATCAGTGATTCACATGAACAGGACTAACAATTCGTGCAAAAAGAAAAATATTCTCATATTTGAAACTAAGAAAAAGTAGTCCAATCAATTCTCATTGATTTGAGAGAAAATATTTCTATAATTTGATTTTCTGTGATAAATGAATTTTCATGTCAGAAAAAGCCTTCTCAGATGTGAATGGGTGACCACCTACCAAGGAAGGTGCGCGTTTAAAATGCCCCGAATAACTTTAGCGTAGTAGCATATTCGCAGCTGCAGGCGTCATATCAATGAGCACGAGTTATGACGATAAATATGCCGTTCTTCGGAAGGCAAGTTAAGATGGCGGTACCTAGTTCATAGATGTTGAGCTCGGAAATAACAGAGGATTCAGCAAAATTTTGGGAGAAGTATGCTCACCGGCGCCGGTACTGAGCCTAGTCGCAGAATCAGGCCGACGTTAAATATATAATAAACAAGAATTTTATGTTTAAATTCTCAATCATTAGGAAAATTATTTCAATTCATTTCTATTGTATATTAGCGTAAGAGAATTAGAACGAGTCAGTTAAACATGCATTTACTCCTATTGAGATATTTAATCCTAACACTTTCAAGACTATTTGATAGAAATCAATAATTATGCTTAATAAACTACCTATGGCTATTAAAACCTGTGATAATTTAAATCAATTCAAAAAGCTTTTGAGAAAATTTGATAATTAAATGTTAGCGTGTTTGTCATCTTTCATTTTATTTTTTTAATTCTATAACAAATACTAATTGTCAACTTTCGTAATTGTTATGTAGCGTTGATAAATACATGATTATTATTCTTCAAAACACTGAATAAACAGTGATGCTTCTAATTATAATTTTTTATTATACACTTTCCCGATACTTTTTATATCTTAGATCGCTTAGTAATAACATCTGCCGGTCCCGGAAAAAAACTAGAAATTCAGTTCCATTATGATTTTTTCGGCACATTCAACTGAAAAAACATATTTAAACAAAAATAGGGAGAGTTATATTTGAAGTAAAATAATAAAGCTCCGCCTATGGTAGGTATTTTCGATCAAAGCGCAAATCCTATTATGTTTTATCAAGGGTGGATGATAAACCCCATCCTTATCAAACTTATCAAAATTTCGTGATATACTGGTAATTCAATCAATATTTTTGTAGAAAAAAATTATGCAAATATTTACGAGGTAGTTTTAATCCTCCAGGATTTGATTATTACGCGCACATCCATGAAATGTAACCCTCATGCCAAATATGAAATTCGTAAGTTAATACGTTTGGTCTAGAGGTCAGTCAGGACATATTTCTTCTTGTATATGTATCGATAATATCTGAATAAAAATATCACTGAACACTGACATAAAAAATAAGTACTATAGAAACATGTCATTTGTGCATTGAGAGAACCGTTTGAAATGAAATGTGACATCGCGAAGGTATGCGTCTTCATTCAGATTTTTCGAAAGAAGTTATTTAATTGTCCTGTAGGTGTAAAACATCGGACCGGCCCGACCCCCACTGTTTGTTATACACTAATTTCGGATGTTTCTCCGCGATCGTGCTGAGATTCGAAATCACTATAAAAGTCTCCTTTCAATTTGAAATGGTAATTTCTGCTATGACCGTAAACTCAAGAGGCCCACTAAAAAGCTGAAATAACCTCGTGCCGCTCCCATTTTTGAATTTGTTTGATTTTTTTACGATGAATGGCCACATAGTAAATGCGTAAAGAATATTATTTATTTTTGAATTTTGAAATATTGTTCCTCGTTCAGAACAACAAATGGAACCAATGTGAAAATAGGTTTTTTAATAGTCGAAAGGCTACATAAACTCGATGATTTATTTTTCATTTTTATTATAATTTTCATCATTCGAATAAATTTTTGGGTTCGAATTATTCTCAATTTTCTACGATCCGGTACTTGCCTACATTCTATGATTTTTCTTCATCCTTGAGTGATCTTTTCTATTCGAATAATTGTATAGTTTCTACATCTGTATGTACATGGATCTTCAATCTTCAAGTTGAAAAACACAGAAGCGTTCTCTTAATGCAGATAGTTGTAAAACATCTGGAACTACTTGGAGTGGGATCTTAAAAAACAAAAATTATTTGGATTTTTTTAAAATCAGAGATGCCAATATTATCTCTGTGAAAACAACTACTCTGCTTATCAGGACTTTTCTGAATGTGAATGAATCCTGTTAGCAAAAAATCTAAAAAATATTTTTTATTGATAAGTAATGGATTTATTTAAAACTTATGATAACTCATAAAATATGTTCAATGTGTCCACCATTATTGTCAATGCATAATTGATAACGTTTCCTTATATTTATAAGTGCATTGGAAATTGCTTCATTATTGATATTCAGATTCTCTATTTCAAGTCGAATCGTGTCATTAATGAGTTGAATATTATTATTATTATTGACAATGTCTTGTAGAAATCCCCAGAAAAATGAATCCATTGGGGTCAAGTCCGTACTGTTGTTGTTCTTTTGCAAAGTACGTTGAATTATGGAAAATCTCACACCTAATTGATCGGCAACATTCAACCAAATTCAGAATCTTCTAAAAAATAATACAATGTTTCAAAAAGGTCTATTCGGGAATTAATATGGTTAGGCTTACCCTTTTTTCTACTGAAACTGAAGGTATGATTCACCTATTGGTAAATATGTATTTTCTGACGGTGTTGGACGATTTGGATACAACACCCTATATGCATTTTTTGATGCATGTTTATTTTTGTTGTTTTGTATGTAACAAGAATATATTTGAACTTTCTTCCTCACTGTAATCAGTGTAAACCATTTTGATTAATCGATCAAAGAAATGTTACTAAACAAACATAATATAGCTGTCATTTTCATAGCTTACTTTAAAAATGTCAACTTTCATAGGATTGGGAATTCATTAAGGGATACTCCCTCTGGTGTCGATTTTTGAAACTATACATACGTACATTGTTTACTTTTCCAAAGATTAATGTTTATATGATTTCAGCCATTGTTTACCTAAATCTTGTCGAATCTATTGTGATTATTGACATTTAATGAAATTCTTGTTAACCTGTTGACTATTGTTTGTCCTCGAGTGAAAGAAGTTCAAATCAAATCATTATTGTTGTGTACCTCAATGTGACTCTTGGGAAAAACGATCCAGTTGTACTGGAATAAGTTTTCATCTTTTTCGTGAGAAAATGAACGTAACGTTCTGGTGCAGACTAATCTAGTATTGAGTGAGTCTATAGACAGACGACGGGCTCTTGGGATCTTGAAGAAGAATACAGTTCCTTCCCAAAATATTCCTCTATCGTGTGTGGCCAGGAAAAAAAGTGAAAAAGAGAACCTTCGAAGAGAGTTGAGAAGAAAATAAGAGAGATAAGAAGAAAACAAAGAGATATTATTCGACATACCGAAGATTATTCATACAGTATGGAAAAAAAGTGACTATATATCTAGGTGATGGGGACACTATATATCTAGGTGACAAGGATACATTTTCACACCATCTTGTTTGTTTTAGATGAAATGAACAATAATTCCCGATGGCTTCACTAAGCTGTCCAGAAACTTTGAAAAAATTTTTTTTTGCAAACAAATTGCCACCTTTAAGGTGAGTTTTCGCAAATGATATTGTTTTAAGATTCAAATACACCACTTCACTAGAGTCTTGAAATGAATAACACTACACAAAAAAAAACTGGAAAATAGTACCAAATAGAAATATTTTAAGAAAAACTCCAAACACAAGTGTATAACCTCTGAGAAAACTGACAAACAATGTACGTATGTCTGGTTTGAATTTTCGCCACTCTGGCGCTGGCATCTAATTTTTAATTTCCAATAGGTATTTACAGTAACAACTAGTCTAAGTTACTTGACGTTTGATAATTCAAAAACGGTATAAGATAGGGGTAACATATGGTATATTTTCAAAATCAGGAAAAAAAGATCATTTCAAAATTCAATAATATATATAGGGTATCCCAAAAAAAGGTATCCCCTGAAATCTGCACGCTACTGTATTTTTGATAGATTTTCATCAAAATTCAGTCATAGCCACACAACTTTTACAATTTTTTTTCTATAGGCAATAATAACGATGATAAGTGGTGAATAATTCATAGTGTATAATCCGGTACCTACAAGTGAATCGAAAGTGAATTTTCACACGTGTAAGAAAATTATATTCCATGAAAAATATTAGTCCAGTACATGATTACATCTGAAAATACTTCCATTACCATACCATACATTACCATACTAGAATTACTCCCGGATTTTGTAAGAGAAATAATTCTTGTTATGAAAACATGAAGATTACCCTTGTGAGAAATACAATAAAATTGCTTTCATCATTAACAGTTTCTGTTTCATAAATCTATCTCTCTATTGATAAGTCACAGGTGTATTTTGGAAGTATCTTCGTGAATTTCTCCTTTTTTATAAGCTCAAACAAATGCTGGAAGAATAAAATGTCTCTTTCGGGATTGACCAACAACACACAAAAAATAATCTCGTAATGAGAGAACCCATTGTTTTGTTGAAAAATCAAGAAAATATTTCCTTTGAATTGAGCATATTTTTTTGGGTCGAAACAGTATTTATTTTCGATGAAAATAATCATATCGTTGACATATGTAATAAACAAGAAATCAATTATAAAATTATACATGTAGTTTCTTCAAGTTGATATTAATGATTTTTTGAAGTAAAAAAAAACTAATATTCTGATTTAATACTTTTTTTTCGTGATCTGATAATATTAATATGTTAGCTTGTTTCGTTGACCCACGACAATTATGCATTTCTTCAAAAAGATTTCTATATATTCATCAAATAGACGTTCGATTCGTGTTTTCTTAATTTGAGTAATAGATTGAGGTCGATTTTATCGTTTTAGCCTAGATTGGTGGGGTTATTCTTTTCCCTAACCCCTTTATACCCCATTTACAAGAAACTACGGAATATACTTGAATACGTCCTCTTTTCGAAAACGGATTCCTTTAATGTTTGCAGCGATTTTATTTGTTGTTGTAAATCACCATTTTCTTTAGAATTGGTGGCTGAGCGATGATGCTATATTTATTTTTAGTTTTGATACACGACGTATAGCTGTGCGTGACAATCTCTCAAGACCGGCAAAAAATCTTCTGAATGTAGAGTGAATAAATTTGTCAGTTCTTTTCGCTGTTTCTCTTGCAGTGATTGAACGTGTTCTTTTTTAATCGACGAAACCAAAAAGTAGGAGGTTCTCTATTCGACCCGTATATTTTATGTTTTTCCATCATATTTTTTTATGTATGATCACGCATAACTTTTTACTGAGGCGTCCGATTCCGATAATTCTTTTTTCAGTGGATAGGGTGTACTTCGACTTTGGTCCCATTTGAATTTTAAAGATGAAATCCACCCCTAAGGGTAGCGAAATGAAGGATATTGATCACTCACCCTCTGAATTCTGGTCTGTTAACCGATTCTATCAGGCATAACTTTGTACTGGGTTCTTCGATTTCGATGATTCTTTTTTTAATAGATAGTGTATACCTCATATTTGGATTTCGAAAGGAATTAGCCACCCTTACGGTTAGAAAAATAGGGGATAATTGATTTCTCACTAGTGAACATTAGCACACACATACGTAGTTGACAATTACAGATCGCTACTGACATTATTCTTGTACCGGTCAAAATCAGTATATTTTATGAGAGGATGGAATGATATACAAAGTAATGAAATAAACTAACCAGAACAACGAAAATAATTTATATTACAACAAATAGTAAAAGTAGATAATCATATTATTTAACTGGTAATAGTTGAAGTAAGGTGGGTAAGTAAGTATTTTGGAAGTAATATAAAAAAAAACAAGTAGGTAGTAATTGGTAGATTTTACCCACAAAAAATTGAAAAATAAAAACTTTTTAACAAAAAATTAAACACGAAAAACAACTGAAAAGAAAAAAATAAAAACTTTTTAAAAAAAATTAATCAACGAAAAAAAACTAAAAGAAAAAAATAAAATAAACCTTAGTCTAAATGATAATTGAGCTCCTAAACTAATGTAACTAACTGATTCTGAGTCGGCGCCAAACAAACTAGCAATTGAATTAGGTGAAGCGTAAAATGCACGGCTGCGTTTTGATGACTTCTTCCATAGATACTGATCTTCGATAATTGTTTGTTTGGCGCCGACTCAAAATCAGTTACTTACATTAGTTTAGGAACTCAATCATCATTTAGACTAAGAAGGTTTATTTTATTTTTGCTTTCAGTGATTTCGTCGGTTTAATTTTTTGTTAAAAAGTTTTTATTTTTTACTTTTCAGTTCCGTATTTCATCGGTTTAATTTTTTGTTAAAAAGTTTTTTTACTAATGTCAAAAGAGTTCTGTCAAAAGGATGATGAGATATCAACTTGTTTATTTTTATGTATGGAGTGCTTTCCGGATAATAATCCATTATCGCTCTGCCAAATGCAAGATCTTCTTCCAGTAAGGGTTTCCACGTGTGATCCATATCAGAAGAATTTATTGAAATACAGTTCTCACCAGATAGTAGAATGAATGCGGATTCTTTTATTTTTATCTTCTTGTTATTAGGTTATTTGGCTGGAATTGTCGTTTCATTCCATTCTTCCATGTGGTTGCCATCGGATTTCAAAATATGTTCTGACAATTTTGAACCTGTGATCTGTCGAATATGACATCAGAACAACTTTCAGAACAACTAACACATTAAGATCAATCCTTACACAAACAAAACCAGAAAACATAGAAGAAAAATTAAAAAAAAAATTATACAAGATACCTTGTTCTGTGGTGGTAACGAATTTTCCGTTCCATCTTTATATTTTCAGTCGAATCATTCACACTATTTCGCCTTCAGCGAATAAACCGACGCTGAGTCAATAGTCACTGCTAAAGTTGTAGGTGACAGCTGGAAAAACCAAAATTGGTTATATTTCATATTATTTTGTTTCACCAGGTATGTGCTGAATGAAGGCCTCTCATGCCCTGATTCAGTGGGACCGGTGGTTGTCTCGCATAATCTGAGACGTGTGGTTATGGGTGTTTCTCACCGGCGCAGCACCTAGTATCTTGCAGCGACGAGGACACCTTGGCTAGATTATTTGGGAGAACTCCGGTTACACGGTTTCCGGGCCTGGATGTCGTCATTTATCTAAACCATTTTTTTTCGCTCATTTAGTCTGTTCTGAATACAAATACAGAAAGTCGAAGTTTCAGCTTGGTAAATGCTAAAGTTTACACAATTGAATTCATTCAATTTATCTTTCCCTCACTCACTTAGTATGTTGTGACTACAGAGAGTGGAAGTTTCAGCTTGGCAGATGCTACAATTTACTCATTTGCATTTTTTCAAATATATCTTTTCTTTCACTTATTCAGTCTGCCAGGAGTGCAGCGAGTAGAAGCTTTAGCTTTGTAAATGGTATAATTTAGACTTGGTTTTGATTTTTGTATACCTTTCACCCATTACGCCTGTCATGTATACAGGGGGTGTTGAAAGTTTTAGGTTTCGGTATCGAACACAGTTGATAGTCAGCCAACTCATGAATGTATCTTGGGAACGAGGATTGAGCTCTTCTATTCTTCAATTTATTTTTAGTATTCTTCAATTTACTCGCTGTATACTTCTGAAAAACTACCAAAAATTCTGCAACACTTACATATTCTAAGGTACAATGACTATGAGATAAGAAATAAGGGAAGTTTGAAAACACCAAAAATAAATTGAAGAATAGAATAGAAGACCTCAATTCTCGTTCCCAAGATACATTCATGAGTTGGCTGAACATCAACTGTGTTCGGTACCGAAACCTAAAACTTTCAACACCCCCTGTATACATGAGAGGCTTAATGCGTGAAAAGTATACAAAAATCAAAACCAAGTGTAAATTATAGCGTTTACAAAGCTAAAGCTTCTACTCGCTGCACTCCTGGCAGACTGAATAAGTGAAGGAAAAGATACATTTGAAGAAATTCCAATGAGTTAATTGTAGCATCTACCAAGCTAAAACTTCAACTCTCTGTATTCACAACATATTAAGTGAGTGAAGGAAATATAAATTGAATGAATTCAATTGAGTAAACTTTAGCATTTACCAAGCTGAAACTGCGACTATCTGTATTTGTATTCAGAACAGACTAAATGAGCGAAGAAAAAAATAGTTAAGATAAATGACGACATCCAGGCCCAGAAACCATGTAACCGGAGTTCTCCCAAATAATCCAGCCAAGGTGTCCTCGTCGCTGCAAGATACTAGGTGCTGCGCCGGTGAGAAACACCCATAACTACACGTCTCCAGATTATGCGAGACAACCACCGGTCCCACTGAATCAGGGCACGAAAGGCCCCCATGCAGCACATACCTGGTGGAACAAAATAATACCAATACGAAATATAACCAATTTTGGTTTTTCCAGCTGTTACCTAAAACTTTAGCAGTGACTATTGACTCAGCGTCGGTTTATTCGCTGAAGGCGAAATAGTGTGAATGATTCTACTGAAAATTTAAGGATGGAACGAAAAATTCGTTACAACCACAGAACAAGGTATCTTGTATACAATTTTTTTTAATTTTTATGTGTTTTCTGGTTTTGTTTGTGTAAGGATTGATCTTAATATGTTAGTTGTTCTGAAAGTTGTTCTGATGTCATATTCGACAGATCACAGGTTCAAAAGTATCAGAACATATTTTGAAATCCGATGGCAACCACATGGAAAAATGGAATTGAACGACAATTCTAGCCAAAGAACCCAATAACAAAAAGATAAAACTAGAAGAATCCGCATTCATTTGACTATCTGGTGAGAACCGTATTTCAACAAATTCTTCTTAAATGGATCACACGTGAAAACCCTTACTGGAAGAGCTTACATTTGGTAGAGCGATAATGGGTTGACTTCATTATCCGGAAAACACTCCATACATAAAAATAAACAAGTTGATGTCTCATCATCCTTTTGACAGAACTCTTTAGACATTAGTAAAAAAAGAACACGTTCAATCACTGCGAGAGAAACAGCGAAAAAAACTGCCAAATTTCTTCACTCTACATCCAGAAGATTTTTTGAAAACAGGAACGGATACAGTTCCCGAAACGTCAAGAGTATATAGAAAAGTATATTTAAATTCAATAATTTTTTGTGACAGGCAAAAATACGACAAGTTCACTGAGAATATTTTTCAATTTGTGAAAAATAATTTGGTGTACGCAGTAACTTTTCGGGGCAAAGTAATTTATTAGTCAACCCAAATTAATATACATCCCGTATATCTGCAGAATGATAATTAATGGAGATATGCCAATGATGTATCCACGATTGAAGAGACCACCTGCAACTACCCAAGTTGGACACTTTTCAAATGTACCCAAGAAAAATCAACCCTTGAAGATGCCAGAGAAGATAAACATGGATGGACTTATTCATCTTCAAGACTTAGCCGAGAAAACACAGCTTCATGAATTGAAGAATAATCTTCACATATAGTATTGTACACGCAATGTGTTATTTTCCTCATTTTTATCATTCTGTTTATTTTCAGTAAACAACTTCGTAGCCACAAGGCGAAAGTAATCAACTTTTTCAAATGGAAACCATCATCCATGCGAATGGAACCATTCAGTTCTTTGGAAAATAACACTGACTTATATTTTTCTCATAAGGATGAAGGAGTTACTTATGCATATTTAGAGCTATTTAGCCATCAAGCACGTATTGATAATCAGCTAACCTCACACTATTTTCCTATATAAGAGAAAGCAACTCTTTGTATTCAGATTCTTACAGATCAGTTCAGCCTGACAAAATTGTCTGTTATCTTCAAAATAAAAATATCACATCACAAAAAAGTCATTTTGTTGGTTGAATTTAAAAATTCCGTGTGTTGGTGGTGTCACTTCTCCATGACTCATTATGATAGTTGAAGTCACCAAAGATGACAAGTGGTTTTGGGATCTGTTTGAATAAATCATTGATCAATATTGGTGTTGGGAAAAAAATAAATATTGCATAAATTGATATTAATTGATTAATACTGCTACAGCTTCCAAGTATGTATAAAGTTGGATTTTCTCAACGTGGTTAGAATTATCAATATAGATTGATACTCCTCCACTGACCTTCACTTGACCTTGCCAATTTTATGGAATTTTTACTCTTTGTTGAATATTCCTCTCCATTTTGAGAAAATAGTGGCTTTCCTCTGTATTACATATGGTAGTCGGCCATGTAGCCACTCCAATTTCAACTTCATTCGAAATAGGTTGTTAATGAGTTTCTGGGGTGGTTCTTTCTGTCAGCAATCGCCATTTCGCAGGTGATTTGAAAATTCACCTCGTTACATGTACCCATTGTTGACTAAAGCATGGCTGTGTTGATGTTTAATTCAGTCTCGCTTCAGCCTGGGATCTTTGACTGGGACTGCCCTGTACTGATGAGGGCCAACAGCCCTGAACCGGTCTGTAGGTGTCAGGCGAGACTGATTTGAACTAAACACAATCATGTCTTTTAGAAAGAAACATTTGCAATTGAGTATTCATTTATGTGAATTATTGCATAGATGTCGAGCAGATATCATCCAACATTCTGCGTGGTATCTACCAAGGAAGTAGTTGTTTTCTGCTCTTCATCTACCAACCTTTAGTTTAATTTTTAGTAAACTGTCATGGAGAAGACTTTGGGAATTTTTACTCTTTGTTGAATATTCCTCTCCATTTTGAGAAAATATTGGCTTTCCTCTGTATTTCATATGGTAGTCGGCCAAGTAGCCACTCCTATTTCAACTTCATTCGAAATAGGTAGTTATTGAGTTTCTGGGGTGGTTCTTCCTGTCACCAGGTGCCGTATCGCAGGTGATTTTAAAATTCACCTCGTTACATGTATCCATTGTTGACTAAAGCATGGCTGTATTGATGTTTAATTCAGTCTCGCTTCAGCCAGGGATCTTTTGGCTGGGACTGCTTTGTACTGATGAGGGCCAACAGCCCGAAACCGGTCTCTAGGTGTCAGGCGAGACTGATTTGAATAAAACACAATCATGTCTTTTAGAAAGGAACATTTGCAATTGAGTATTCATTTATGTGAATTATTGCATAGATCTTGAGCAGATATCATTCAACATTCTGCGTGGTACTAGCCGAGAAATTAGTTGTTTTCTGCTCTCCATCTACCAACCCTTAGTTTAATTTATATTAAACTGTCATGGAGAAGACGTTGGGAATTTGTACTCTTTGTTGAATGTTCCTCTCCATTTTGCGAAAATAGTGGCTTTCCTCTGTATTGCTTATTCTTTTGTTGGAAATTACGTTCTTCTTCCTTGACTAACTATATTGGATTACGTAACAGATTGATCATTAATCCCTATCATTTATCCCTATCGGTAGTATTAAAATGCCAACATACCTTTTTTATGAACTCCTTGAAATGTATGCTGATGATATTGACAATAATATCACCAAATTTAAAAAAAAATTAAAAAATGAGATACATTTCATTTTCATTTGAGAACCTACGGTAAATTTTGTTTTTCTTAAAATTTTCGCAAATGGTATTGCAGTGGTACAAAGGTGTGACGTGTCAAAATTATGTTTTCATAAATAAGACAGTCTAGAAAAGGTCTTCTCGTTATTTCTAACGAAAATTCCAGTTCAATATCCCTGGTACCACCACCATTTTGAGATTCCCCATTGCATTTTTCTCAGAGAGGTAGTTCGAAATTCTTTATTGGTTTCTTGAAATCTTGAAATGGAACACCTTTTATACTTTTTCCTGTCTGGGTTTTGTGAACTTACAAATGGTCTTAAATTGAAAAGGGTAAATACTGGTATGGAAATCGAATAGGTACAATCAAATAAATATCACACGAGTTCTACTATAACATCAATCAGGGTGGAACAGATTTGTAATGGGTTTGTGACACCAATACGGTGGCGCATCTGCTTCCAATCATACTTATTTTTGATTAATTTTCCGCATTTAATAAACTGATCCTATCTTTGGTTGAAAAGATCGCTATACTGCTTTCGGAAGTCCGTTTATTGTAGTGATGCTTCTCTCATCGTCAAAAAGACAATTACTTACTCCAAAGGGGGATTTTTTATATTTTATTTTGATCTCCGAATATATGTATATGGAAATATTGAAATCTACTGGCGAAACCTTCTCACTGAATTCGAACAATAAACAATCAAGTACTTTTCGGGAACATTTCAAAGGTAGATTTTTCAACAAATTTCAAAATACCATATTCTATCTATTTTATCATCACATGTTATTATACGATACATTATGGATGAGTATTCTACGGCCTTTGACAAAATACCATCTTGAAAACTAAACGAGGTAGAGGTATTGTTTCTTCGGACGAATTGATTTAATTCCGTGGTTTATCTGTCCGTCTATCTGGACTATGTGTAGCTACTGAATTGACATATCTCTGGAACCCTCTAACATATTGACATAAAACTTGGCCACTATGATCATCTACTGAAAACAATATTATGTCATTAAAGCACGGAAAATTCTAAAGTAGTTTCTCAGGAAAATCACCGTCACAAGTCGAAACAGTGATATAATTAAAAGAGGCCTATTGGAACTGGGCATTATAGGGAATTCCAGATGCTTCAGTTCTGAATGAAATTATCTCAAACTAATGAAAATTATTAGATTCTGAAAAAATATTATGTTTTTCTGTATCTCCCTGCAACTGTGTACTTTCTTCTACTTCAATTTTCAGATATTTATTGTCTGTTGTCGATTTTTTATTCACCTCATATCATCATATGTGATATAATATTGTTTGATCACTCGTTTTATAACTTCGATGAGGAAATACTGTAAATAGTCGCTTAAAAATAGCTTAAAATTGTGCATTATTTCGGAATCCTTGAGGACGCCATGGATTTTCCTAAAACCTTCTGATATTACTTATAAATAACTGGCAGAAAAAAGTTATAAACTTATATTTGTGCGCTGATTGTTCATTAATTTTTTAAACAATGAAAACAAATATGCAAATTTGAAGTAATAAAATGAATTTCGAAGCAATTTCACCCAAATTGATGCTATAGCGGTTTTTGAGGTCGCTGAACAAGAAAGTGATATTAAAAAACAATGGCCTGGCCAGTCGTAACCGTAGATTTCATGAATCATAATTTACAGCTATTTTTTATTTATGTTTACATCTCGGAGAAAAACTTTTCTTGTAAAAGTTGTGGAGCTAATGAAGCTCTATTGAACGACTTATAGTTTGCCAATATTGGATATGGAAATGAAATATTGCAATTTTTTTTAAATCTTCCAGCATCCGACATTTTGAAACTACTGGACCATTTTTGAAATTAGCCGAGGTATTGATGAAAAGTATTTTTTTGCCAAATTTTGTTTCATTCGGTTGAAAAATGTGGCCTCCACTCAACAAGTTTCGTTATATATATATATATATATATATATATATATATATATATATATGTGTGAATTGCACAAAATAATAGATGCGACATCTATAATTTACGGGGTGAAACTCAACACAGTGCTGTGGATTTCGTGCAACATCGATAGGTCACCAACAATTGTCAGTATAGGCCACTCCACAACACCAAAAGTCAAGCTTCTAGTACGTTCAGAGTAACGAAAACACAATAACAAAAGAGGAGAGTTTTGTTCCATTTTCAAGGAAGCCCACTATCCGCCTACAGCTGTTCATCAGGATGGCTTGTGGTCTTCCTGTAGGCGGATGGTGGTCTCCCTCGAAAATGAAACAAAACTCTCTTGGCTCTTTTGTTATTATTTGCGTCTTGAAGTATGTCCAAAAAATTAAAATTTGTCATTTTTTGATATTATTCAATATTTTGAGAGCTACACTTCAGAGTCGCAGCCTCACATTTCCGCATGTTAGCAAAATAAAGTGCAGCTTACAGTATTCACTTCAAAGAAAGATTTTATATACCTTTCTGATGTAAAATTTTCCATTTTTACGAGTGGCACCGTTAGTTATTAAATTTTTTTGTATACTCAATACACAATTTAATTTAGCAAATTATTGAATGGTTATTTTAGTTTTCGAGTAAACATCACCGACTTTTGTACAGGGTTAGTCGATACAATTTAATAATTCGCCATTGTGTAACAAACACCCTTTATGAGATATCGTGCTCAAACTATGTTTGAGACATGTCTGAATCTTATAAGCTCTGAGAAATGCCTGATAGTCGATCTTCAAATTTCGACCAATTAAATTGACCTCAGTAGGTCTTGAAAATATGAATTTTCCAAACTTCTCCGCATGGACTAATAGAGAAGCACTATATTCCAATATTTTGCGGTTTCAAATCGCACATATATATATATATATATATAATGGAAGGAATTTAATGGACATAACCCTCAGAGAAGTGTTAACCGTAGACTTCTCTGAGGGTTATGTCCATTAAATTCCTTCCATTTTGTTTTTAACAGTCCCCTCGATATTCCACTCTTTCATATATATATATATATATATATATATATATATATATATATATATATATATATATATATGTGTGTGTGTATATATACAGTGCGCGTCAAAATTATGGAACAAATTCGATATTTCGCAAGCCATGTACTTTTGACAAAAATCCTGGAATAGATCGATTTTTATTCTAAAATGCCGATTTTTTTATGTATATTCTGAAGAGGTTATGTCACTGGTTTTGACATGGTGACGTAATCGGTAATTTTTCAAATTGGAATAGATGTCTTGTGATACCACATCTGAAAGGCTTTTCAATACTGCATTCAATGATGATAATTAATTAGATATTTTTTCACAGGGTGAACAAAAATTAATATTTTATTTCAATAAGAGAATAACTTTATATCCAACAAAATAGAAGAGTTAAATGAGATGTTCGAAATGCCATCCACCAGTCTCTTGACAATGAGCAAATCTACGGACACATTCCTCTTGCACATTGCGAATCATTTCCGGAGTAATTCTGATAATTTCGATCCTAATTCGATTTTCCAACTCTTGTAGATTTTGCGGCCTATCTACATAGACCTTCGATTTCAAATAACCCCACAAGAAAAAATCCAGGGTCGTAAGATCTGGAGATCTTGGGGGCCACTCTATCGGTCCGCGTCTACCAATCCACCTTCTAGGAAAACAGTTATTCAAAAACTCGCGAACATCACGTGCATAGTGCGGGGGTGCACCATCTTGTTGCAACCAAATACTTTTATTTGGTGAGTTAGGATTGTTGGCGTTTGGAAAAATATATTTTTATTATTATTACATTATGATTATGAAATTCTTGTATTGTCATCGGTCCTTGATATGTGTGACAAATTTCAGATTAGTCGGGAGATTGGAAGTGGGTGAATATTTGCTTCCAAGATTTTATTACATTGTGAGTTATTTAGTTACAAGTAAAGATAATAAAAGCGTGTTAAAAAATGCAAAATTTTACTTTTTTGAGCCAAGGCTCGAATCCCTTAGACTGCCCTGGCAGACTAGTGAGTCAGTGCTCCACTATACCAATGGATCCTTTCCAAATATTAATAGTTAGCTATTTCCTAGTCTAAAATGGAAACAAAAGACAATCACAAATTAATGCCATAATAGGCAAGTTAGTGTCAAATAAATGTCAGTTGAAATATCAACAAATATTCTTCACAAATTCTAAGTGAAAAGGTTCTAAAAGTAAACTATGGCTACTTTAAGTGAAACCCAACGCATAGAAATTTTAGTTTTTATTGGATGTGTAGATAGAACCAGAACTCAGCAAGAGGTATGCGACTTGTTCAATGCGAAGTATCCAAATAGACCTATCAGTCGTTCAACAGTCAGTAAGATTGAGAAAAAATTTAGAGAAACTGGTCATGTCAAACATATTCCGAATGCTGGACGTCCCAAAATAGAAGAAAACGTGAAACCTGATGTTCTATTGGGTGTAGAGAATAATCCTCACAATACTTCACGACAAATTGTAGCAGACCTTGACATATGTATTACGTATTCTAAAAGCAGAAAAGTACCATCCATACAAAGTACAGATACATCAACAACTCAATGATGATGATCCCGATCGCCGTGTGGAGTTCTGTGAAATAATGCAGGATTTGTGTAACCGCAATCCACGTTTTATAAAACAAATTCTGTTTTCCGATGAGGCTACGTTTTGCCTAAATGGTTCAGTAAATCGTCAGAATTGCAGATATTGGAGTAGGGACAATCCTCCACTGGATGATGGACGGGCATACTCAATACCCTCAGAAAGTCAATGTTTGGGCAGGGATAATAAACGACAGGATTATTGGCCCGTATTTTTTCGAAGAAAATCTCACAGGGGATTTTTTTCCAAACGCCAACAATCCTAACTAACTGGTTGCAACAAGATGGTGCACCCCCGCACTATGCACGTGATGTTCGCGAGTTTTTGAATAACTGTTTTCCTAGGAGGTGGATTGGTAGACGCGGACCGATAGAGTGGCCCCCAAGATCTCCAGATCTTACGCCCGAATCGAAGGTCTATGTAGATAGACCGCAAAATCTACAAGAGTTGAAAAATCGAATTAGGATCGAAATTAACAGAATTACTCCGGAAGTTATTCGCAATGTGCAAGAGGAATGTGTCCGTAGATTTGCTCATTGTCAAGAGACTGGTGGATGGCATTTCGAATATCTTATTTAACTGTTCTATTTTGTTGGTCAAAAAGTTATTCTCTTGAAATAAAATATTAATTAATTATCATCATTGAATGCAGTATTGAAAGGCATTTCAGATGAGGTATCACAAGACATCTATTTTAATTTAAAAAAATTACCGATTACGTCACCATGTCAAAACCAGTGACATAACCTCTTTAGAATATACATAAAAAAAATCGGCATTTTAAAATAAAAATCGACCTATTTTAGGATTTTTGTCCCTGGCATGCGAAATATCGAATTTGTTCCATAATTTTGACGCGCACTGTATATAAATATATATACATATATATATATATATATATATATATATATATATATATATATATATATATATTATATATATATATATATATATATATATATATATATATATATATATATTATATATATATGTATATTATATATATATATATATACATATACACTAGCTGTTGCCCGCAGCTTCGTCGTCGTATTTTTTTCTCTTCCACATATATGTGTCTTTCTTCGTTTGCTTCATTTTACTCATACCTGTGGCTTTGTCCACGTGGATTTCTAGGTCATACTTATTCATTCGCTTTTTTGATTTGATGCAATAAAGTTTCGAAATACAATCTTGATAACATTTCTCGTTCCTCAATGTGAGTTAATTGAAAATAATCCATATTAGAGCAGTTGGAATTTCAGGAGAACTTGTTACTCCAATTTTGTTATTCCTTATAGCTGATTTGAAATGATGAATCGGTTGAAGGGGCCATTATGGTTTCCTATTGATTTATGCCTTGGACCAGTTACCTCAATGGGGCGCGATGAGAGAGAGAGAAAAAAAGAAAACTATGCTATATACGGTGCTGGCCTCGTTTTTGACTAGTCGATTTTCTTTGTCCAGTTTGTCCAAATTTTGGTAGGAAATGCTTTTTTAATAATTTTATTTGGCTTATTAAGGACTTGTTAAAATTTCAAGGAAAAAATCTATTTATTTTTTATGGACCATCAATTATAGCGGTTGTGCAGGAGGTTGAATTACACCTTATATAACTTAAAAATCGGCTTTAGATCGCCAAACAAGTTCCACTTTTGTCACGTATACTGAGTTTGTTTAAATACTAATCTGACGAAAATATGACATACAATTTAAAATGAAGTCAATTCTATCATATACAATAATGTAAGTTATGTAGGTTTATTTATTGACACACAACTTTTCCTAGTTTCAAGTCAAAATTTTGCAAGGAACCAGTACATTTGAGAAATGACGATTTTAAAGAATAAAATTATTCAAATATTCAGGGGTTATTTTCAACTTCTTGGGATTCGAATTTTAGAAAATCCTTTTCTATGGAGGTGTGGGGGTGTTATTGTCGAAAATACTCAATAAATTCAGTTAATATCAGCCGATCCATTTGAACTGAATTGTTCAATACTTTCTCTTATTATGTAAGTTCAGAGTAACCATCTAGTTATTTGAGTCAAAATCGATTTGGTCTTTTACAGTGGCTATTGAAGAAAGCTGTTTAACAAATAACAACTATTGAATAATTTTCCCGGCAGCACTAAGCAAATCTGACAATGAAGTATTCCCTAGAGTATTCCAGAAACATTTTTTTCCGATTCATAGTGAATGCTCAAAATGATTTCCGTCAATCTCTAAACAATAATAGATCCTATTTGCAAATTTTTGTTTCACATTCGCAAAATTTTCAAGGGAGATATTCTCGACTATTGCGATCCTTAAGTTTTTAAATTGAGGCCGGTTGAGTTTTACAAACTCCAGTTTCCACATGACCTTGTGGATAAAAATCTAGGGAGTCGAATCTGGATATCTTGGAGGCCTCTCCTTCTAATCCCACTGTTGATATAATGATCATCCAACCATTGTCTCACAGGGGCAGACCGCCGTCTTGTTGATAACGAAGATGATCTTCATTAAAGACTCAGTTGACGTCTGGATCAATTTGATTTTCCAGCTGATCCACAATCAAAGGCTGTATCGTATTTTTAACCGAAGAAATCAAAAAGGAGGAGGTTCTCTAGTCGACGCGCATATTTTTTTTATGTATGACCACGCATAACTTTTTACAGTGTAGTTCGATTTCGATGATTCTTACTTCGAAATTGGTCCCATTTGGATTTGAAAATAAATCTTCCCCTAAGTGTAGCAAAATGGAGGATATTGATCGTTCACCATCTGAAATTTGGTTTGTTAACCGATTCTATCGGGCATAACTTTTTTACTGAGTTGTCCGATTTGGATGATTCTTTTTTTATTAGATAGTATATACCTCATGGTCGATCATATTTGAATTTGGGATGAAATAATCTACCCCTATGGGTAGAAAAATAGGGGATTATTGATTTTTCACTTGTGAACATTGGCAGTTGACATTGACAGATCGTTATTGTCACTTCTTTTTCTCCTACATCCGTCACAATAATTACATCCTATGAAAGGATGGAATTATATACAAAGTGAACAAATAAACTAACCAGAACTATCAAAAATAATTTATATTATATAACATAACAAATAAATTATTTAACTGTTAATAGTTGAAGTAAGGTGGGTAAGTAAGTATTTTGGAAGTAATCAAAAATTACATAGGTAGTAATTAGTAGATTTCAGCCACAAAAAATTGAAAAATAAAAATATTTTAACAAAAAATTAAATCGACAATAAAACCTCCCCATTCAGGAAGAAAGTACATTCATCACTAAAACAAATGTTTTTTATACGAAAAAAACTTCGGAACTGCCCGCACCGATTCACGATAAATTCCTGTTTCCGTAGCAGCCAACGAAAATTGAGGATTTATTACAAATTGTCCCAGTACTCCCACGGTAGCAGTTTCATCGAGTACTCGTCCCTCTTGTTGTTCCGTACGGAGCCCGTTTCCTCAAATTTTGTCAACATCTTATTTATGTATTCGTGGCAGAAAAAATCTGGATGACGTTCGTTAAAAACGGTTGCAGTTCTGAATAATTATCCTGTTTGGTTCATCCATAGAATAAACCATTATTACGAATCCACAAAACTCCAACAAGAATCAACAATGAAAATCAATGGAAAAATTCACACAAGGTAAATAAATGTTCACAACCCAAAAATAACTTGACAAAATAAAAGAGAACTTCAACAGTAATACCCTTGCAAAATTAACAAATTAAATTCAATAGTCGAGATTTCAAAAATCTTTCGCTTAGGTCCAATAACTCTTTACCGCACGGTTTCGAATTAGCAGAGGAAAATTAAAACAGCAATAGACGGTCGAATTAGCAGAGGAAAATTAAAACAGTAATAGACGGTATATCTACCTGGCAGTACTAAGTTACCAATAGCATTTGTCTTTTTTGTTCCCATGCCGATCAATACATGTAAAATAGTTCCAGTTTTGTGAGTTTTCCCATTTACTATTTTTCTTCAGTTTTTGCAGTTTTTTTGGGTTTATGACACATGTTTCTTTCCCCAGGGGAGAAAATGATTCACTGAATGCGAACAGGATAATTGTTATAGAATTCACTGGTCTAAGTTTGTTAATTGGGATTTTTTTGATAGTTTGGCACAGGTTTTTTAGATTTCGTTTCTTCCTTATTTATGATTAACTAAAATATTACTCACTTCAGATAACTAACTTGAAAATAACAAAAAATCAATCGGCCAGGATTCAAATCCAGGCCGCCCACGTGGCAAGCGAGCATTTTACCACTGAACCATCGATGCTTGTTATCATTTATGTAACTGACAGCGACTAATCAAAAACAAGGCCAGCACCGTATATAGCATTCTTTTTCCCTCTATTTTCGATATTCAAATTTTACTCTCATCGCGCCCAAATAAGGTTCACTTCAAAAACTAAGGTAACCTGGAATTCGAAATTTGGGATATCAAGATATTTGATCCCAGACATAAATCAAGAGAAAACCATAATAACCGATTCATCATCTCAAATCAGCTAAAAGGAATAACAAATTTGGAGTAACAACTTTTCTTGAAATTCCAACTGCTCTAATATGGATTATTTTCCATTCAGTTACGTTGAGAAACGAAAAATGTTAGCGTGGCACCATATTCAACAAGGTTGTATTACGCAACTTTCTTGCATCGAATAAAAAAATTGGCCAACCAATAGAGGTTTTTTAGCAACTTAAATAAAGACGCAAATAGCCTATACTATCTTTTTAAAGATAGTTCGTAAAAGAAAATCCGGCACTGTTAAATTTTTTGGTAAAATTACAAATGTTCTACAATACGACATATGAGTAAAATTACAAATCAGTGTATTGCCAATACAAAATATAATACAATCCGAGTAATATACCAAACATGTGATGAAACCTACTAAGATGAGTCGTAATTTTACAATCTTCATGTAGTAACCCTACACGTATTGTAATTTTACCAAAGTGTTGGTCAGTTTCCAATCAAAAGTTTTTAAAATTTACAAACATTGTTCATGACACGATTCACTACAATTTTTGGTAAAGTTAAAAATACATTGAAACTAAAATTACTCTGAAGTCATAAAAAATTTACAAATATTTTCAGTATTTTTATAACTCTGACTTGAACGTTACATGATGTATTGTAATTTAACTGAAAAAAATATTTTTCGTATGTTTCTTGTAATTTTACCAAACTGTTGGTCGGTGTTTTAAATTCACAAACATTGTTTGTGATTTGATTAACTACTCAGATTTACGCATCAAACGTTGCTAGCCTGTGCGGGTTAGAACTGTGTCTTTTCGAGACAATCGGCATTGACACCGACTAGAGAACGCTGCGATGTAGTTACTAAAAATTAGTGTTTAGTGTTACTTGAATTAGTGAAGCGTTTGGTTATCATACAGACCACAAAAAAGCAAGCAACTTTTAAATACTAATTTTTTTATAATTCTCCTTGTTAAAACTTATGTTGAAAAAAATCACCTATTCAAATAGGGAGAAGTAACTGGAAGAAGTTATTGGTCATAATCGAAGGCCATTTGTTGAATGTTAAAAGAACATGAATTCTTGGTAAGTAATTCAATAATTATTAATTTCAGTAATTATTCATGGTACTCGCATCTGTAGTCATCTGACCATTTGTTCGCTTTACTTATCAATTTTTAATGACAAAACATTTTCAATCAACATTTTTAACAAAATTACAACACCTGTAGTGTAATACTACTAAACATATTTCAGATAGATGTTTAGTGAAAATGTAACAAATATGTTATAATTTTTCAAAACTGAGTTGAATTGAATTGTAAAGTAAATTTACAATGCGGGATACTGAAATTACAAAACATTTTCAATCAAAATTGTTTAATAAAATTACAACATTTGTATTGTGATTTTACTGAAAAATCCCGATGGATGTTTGGTAAATTTCAATAAATGTTTTGTAATTTTACCAAATGGAGTTGTGTAGTGTGTAGTGAATTTGCAGAACGGAATTTTATTATGACTATATTGTTATGCGTTAAAACTTCCAAGGTTTTTTTTGGTAAAATTTCTATATAAAATTACAGTGCGGAGTCGGCCCCTGCAAAATCGCTTTGTGGAATTTTTTCAAGAAATATTATAAAAAATTACCACTTTTTTGTATTTTAAAAATATTTCAAAAAGTATTGAAGGAATCGTTTCACACTCAATAGAACTTGTAGAAGATTCAAAAACCTACAAAATGGTTTGCGGTGCATTTTCTACTGAGAAAATTCGGGAAAACCTCTAAAAAGAGACCATTTTTCAAAAATTCATAATTTTTATAAATTCAAAGCTGGACAGACAATTTTGCGGGAAATTATAGATAATAACATGTAGTTCAACTGTGCGCAACATGGTTTCTGTCCAATGTGTTGTTTTTGCACAATCGCGTTATAAACAATTTAAACGCTTATCTTGCAAAATGCGCCGATTCTGTGAATGGCATCTGAAAGTAGTGAGTTATGTATTTTGGATTTTCACCTGAGTGGTGGGTAATGTGTTGAAAATGTCACTGAAAGTTGCTACAAACGCTTGAAAGTGCGAGTCGAGTAGCGGTAGTAGGGGAACGAGCCAGCGGAGGAGAGTGTATCACCGCGCGACGGGTTGCCTATACGTTGGCGCATATTATCATATAAGTTATTAGCGTGTTTTTGCATACGTTTTCAGTTATTTAATCTTTTTTTAAAACTATTATATTACATTAGTTAATAGTGTGGCTTGTATTGAAAGCAACAACAACTCTTCGGTTTTTTCCGTTTTATACATATTCGTACATTTTGTTCATTTATATATAAATGTAAAACATTTTTTTGAATACATAAATGTTATATGTTCACATACAATGCAATATCTTCACTTACAATTATTTTTCCAAAAAAAGAAAAATCATGAATGAGAATGTTGATATGACATTCTAACCATATTCGAAAAAGATTGAAGCTCCTATTTGCATTCATTAAATTTTGCATCTACTCGATTAATTTAATGACATAGAAATACACAAAATTCAAATACGCGGGTTGAAGGATATTAACGCATATTTTTGTTTTTATCAACTCTTGTGAAAAATGTATTATGTTAAACTTCCATTAGTTAAATATAATACACATAAAGAAATTAAAAGATATAAGATTACTTCAATAATAGTAAATGTTGCCTATGAAGACAATTACTGTGGAATATTATGAGCGACTATAATTCTACTACTACTATAATTCTACATAACCCAATGATGTTAGTTGTATTTTTTGTTTTGATAATTATAATCAAAGAAAAGTTTCATGCTGTAACAAACATTTTTTATCTCAGTAGGTGACAATACTTTGTTAGTTTGAAAGGAGAAGCGCCCAAGGTCGAGAACATATCTGTTTGGGAGGGTTCAATTCAATTCCCCCACTACCGTTACTCGACTCTGCCTCGAGCGCACTTTCAAGTGTTTGGAGCAACTTTCAGTGACATTTTCAACACATTTCTCACCTCACAGGTAAAAATCCAGACTATACGAATTGTAGATATTGATCTTCACTTCCAGATGCCTTTCACAGAATTTGAATACGATGATTTTCCTCAAATCGGCACTTTTTGCAAGATAAGCACTTACATTGTATATAACGCGACTGCGCAAAAACTAGGTACACATATTGGACAGAAACCAACTTGGGCACAGTTGAACTACATAATATTATCTATGAGTTTCCACAAGCTTGTTTGTCCAGCTTTGAATTTATAAAAAATATGAACTTTTGAACAATGGTCTCTTTTTAGAGGTTTTATCGAATTCTATCAGTGGAAAATACACCGATCCGGTTGCACAAAAAACCATTTTGTAGGTTTTTGAATTCTCTACAAAAGTTGATTGGCCTAAAAGCGAATAATAAAGAAGATCTAGAAATCCACGTGGGCAAAGTCACAGGCATGAGCCAGGTGGAGCAATTCAGAGAAAGACATAGATATGTGGACTAGCAAAAATACAAATTCCAATCGGACGAAGTTGCGGGCAACAGAGTATATATATATATATATATATATTGATATAGTTTTGATAAATTGAAAAATCTACATTTTCTTTTATATATTGATATTGCTAAAGATTTTTGGTATTCTTTGAGAGCCTTCTTGATATGATGTAAATAGATATTTCTGACCCTGTAATAATAATTGTCAGCGAACGTCACTGTTCTCTCATCACGCTACCAACAATTATTATTTTCTTCGCCACGGCTAACAACAGTTGGTACGCCAATGTCTCATATAGTCGGTTCAAAAGGAATTTGGCCACTGGTGGCTAACTTCAGTTTACTGAATGATCTTAGTTATGTTAGTTGATCATTGTGAGAAAATAAACAAACCAAATATCAAAAAACAATTATCTCCTTTATCAGGAAGACTTAAAATTACCTGGCCTACGAGAAATAACTTATGCTAGAGTGAATCAAACAATTATTCACGGATAATCATAAAATGCATATCATGGATAGATAAACAGAACCTCACTTTTTCTGTGAGAGTAATTTTCTGTTATTGTTCATAAAGAAAGTGATATAGAGTTAATCGATTGTGAAAAATGTTATTTGTGAAATAGTTCAGGACCGGGAAAGCGCTATTAAAGGTTTTAACCTGGTTGGAACTGTTGGTGTTCACAACTATACCATAAAAACAGGAAGTCTCCTCTCTCCAGCCTCCGTTGGGACTGCAAAACCATGTGTCAGGAACGTATCGATGCGGAACTCAGCTTGTGGAATCGTGGATATGGGATATCATTAAGGTAATCTTGTTTTGTTAAGCAAAATGATGGAATTATTCAAATTTTCTTTTAGTGAAATTTTGTGCGTGCTTCCGCTTTGGAAAATATTTTCGATCTCCTCGAAGCTTTGTTTTCTCGTCGCTTCGCAACATCTTGCTTCTGTTGTTGTTCTATTTGAAATTTCGAATTCGCGCACCAAATTGTCACTTTGCACTGTTTATATTTATGTTGCACAATTTATACACACAATTACTTTCCCATTCTTATCATTAATTACAAGTTTGAATAATAATTGCTTATGATACCTTCTCTTTGCCATTCTCTCACAATTTCCAACTTTTCATTTGATCATCTCTTCTCTGATTGGCTATCTTTCATAAAGACGTTTGCTGTTCTCTCATTGGCTAACTTTTAGTTTGCTACAATTTCATGTACAGAGTGTTTCAAGTTTATAAATGTGTTGATTACTTTTTATTCATGATAATTTTGTAAATCTTGACTTTTAGTTGTCTTTTGGGCAATTATGAGTTATAATAATTTTGATAGTGTATATGATTGACTGTTTTATAGTACTTTGACATTTTTATCTATCCATATCATACCTAGGCTCATAAATTACATTGAATTTCAAAAGTTATTTACAAGCAAACTCTTGAAATTGATAATTATTTATTATTTATTCTTTTTGTGGCTTTTTAGTCTTTTAAAATTTACAACTGGCATAACATAACATAACAATATATATATAACGGGTGATTCTCTAAGGTGGCTCACCCCTATAACTCTTTTATTATTGAAGATAGAAAAACGAAATTTGGGGGTTGTGTATTATAGTTCAATTTATATCTTTTGACATATTTACTTGCTTTGCCGTACTTCCGGTTTGACCGGAAATGACCCCAACATTCGATTTTTAAATGGGACATCCTATATAGTTTTACTTATTTCGATCGAGAATGACATTCTAAATCCAACAACACCTCACTTGTCAATATTTGACAAATAAAGTCATTTTTATTCCAATTTTTATTTTTCGATCTAGAATGCCATGGATCGTGTAAATCGCTTCATTCTTGATCAAGTAACATGGGAAGAATACGACTTTGAGGCTTATGACTTCACAGTCGTTTTAAGAATTATTTAAAAGTCGCAAATATGAATTTTTCCAGTTAACTTGATTTTTTCAAATGGAAAGAGGGTGGAGGTCGGCTTTTTGTGAAAGATCATTTTCTTACGAATAATTTGATACCACACACTTTCACTTTATTTTCGCTATTTTTCTGACTGATTGCAAGAAGCGATCATACCTAATAACAAATAATACGTATTCGGTATACTTATGCACTAAGTCCTGTTATTCTAGTTTTCCGTGACAAACAATTGAAGCTGTTGCTAGGACTACCTAAACAAATAGGATAATGAATATGCTGTAACTTTTAAACATTTATTTGTTGCGTAGTTTATGATTTGATATGGAAAATTATAGTAGAAACGAGAAAATTTACATGTTGCTAATTTACGGAAAAGCAAAAAAGAATAAAACTGATGCAGCTCGAATTTATGCTCAGAGATTGCCTAATCGTCGCCATCCCACTCTTCATTATTTTCCAAAACTGGAAAGGAAAATGCGAAATGAACCAGAATAAAATGCCAATAACTTCCTCGTCAGTGAAGAAAAAGAAGTAGACGTGTTGGCCTAGGTATATTGAAGTGAATTGTACGGCGTCAATTCGCCAAATAGTTTCTGAGTGTGATGTAAGTTATTCGTCCGTTTGGAGAACAAATATAATTATCGATCATTCAAGTACCAACTACACCAACATCTTTTCGATAACGACCACAACCGAAGATTAACTTATTGCAACTGCAATACAGAGAAGACGTACGTTTTCCATTTAAAATCATTTATTCAGATGAAACTCGATTCACCAACTTGGGTCTGTTCAATTGGAATAATAGAAGGTACTGGTCTCAAACATATTTACATCTGATGCAAGAAGGACATTTTCAAGAGCAATTTGGTTTCAATTGCTGGATGGGTATTATCGGAGGAAAACTTTTGGGGCCAATAATTTTCGACGGACAACTTACTGCGGAAAGATTTCTACAGTTCCTTAGAAATCAAATTAATGATTTCATTGAAGATTTGCCACTGGCTAACCAGGTTGATATCTATTTTCATCAAGATGGAGCGCCACCTCACAATTCTCAAGTCGTAAGAGAACATCTGAATGACATCTTCCCAGAAAAGTGGATTGGCACTTATGGACCTATTCAGTGGCCTTCGAAGTATTTTCTTAAGTTGTCATATTTTTTCATAATGTATTATTTCTTTTTCATATTCTCTGGGGAACAATTAAAAATAGGTGTATAACACAGCATCAGGTACTCGTGAAGAACTGGAGTATAAAGTAAGGGTGGCATTCCAGAACATCACTGCGGAACAGCTAATCAATGTGATGCGCGCTACAATTGAAAAAGTGAAACTTTGCCGTGATCAAGAAGGAGGTCATTTTGAAAATTTAGAACCTTATTGGACTAATTTGCGACTTTTTAATAATTCTTAAAATGACTGTGAAGTCATAAGCCTTAAAATCGTATTTTTCCCATGTTACTTGATCAAGAATGAAGCGATTTACACGATCCATGGCATTCTAGATCGAAAAATAAAATTGGAATAAAAATGACTTTATTTGTCAAATATCGACAAGTGAGGTGTTGTTGGATTTAGAATGTCATTCTCGATCGAAATAAGTGAAAATATATAGGATGTCCCATTCAAAAATCAAAAGTTGGGGTAATTTCTGGTCGAACCGGAGGTACGGGAAAGCAAGTAAATATGTCAAAAAATGTAAATTGAATTATAATAAACAACCTCCAAATTTCATGAAGAATAAAAACACGAAGTCGTCTCCACAATATAATATTAACAATCGATTAGATCAATACCATGGATTAGGTGAACATGTTTCGAACCTCTATAGGTTCATCATCAGCATATATAAAAGTATTCTACAATAAAAGAAGAACAAAGACTTAGTTACATGGGTAATGTGATACAATAAGTGCTACTTACATGGAGATGAAAAAATTATTTTGTAGGTTAAAGTTATAAAATTATTTAATTCCAATGTTCATAACGTAGACCATATGGAAAGTTGGGATTTCCCTTTCAAGGGCTGTGTCCCATATTTAAATTTGGGAGGGCTAAATACTTTAGCCGATGCAAAATGAATTGACGACATGAGGAAACAATAGATGCAATGGCGGTGATTGACAGCACCCAAAGAGTTCTTCTATCTTCAATAATAAAAATGTTATAGGGTGAGCCACCTTGGAGAATCACCCGGTATATATATATATATACAGTACGATTTGGAACCGCAAAATATTGGGATATAATGCTCAATTTCATCATTAGTCCATGCGGACAAATTTGAAAAATTCATATTTTCAAGACCTAGTGAGGTCAATTGAATTGGTTGCAATTTGGAGATCGACTATTAGGCTATTTTTTATCGAAATTGAAGAGAGCTTACTCGATTCAGACATGTCTCAAGTATCTCTATACACAGTTTGGGCCCGATATCTCTTATAGGGTGTTTGTTATGAAATTTCAAATTATGTTTGTATCGACTGACCATTCAATGAAGTGCTATATTTATAGAGTTTCATAGTTGTAACGTTGTAACGAAGTTATTAAACAAGAGTTCAAACAATAATATTGTATCACCTTATTTAACATGAGGCAAATCAAAAATGGACAACAGTCAATAAATATTCTAAAATTTAAGTAGGCGAAAGTAAACAAATGCAGGGATGGATATAATAGAAAGCACACACAGTTTTTTACATCATTGTCTATTGGATCTTCTCTTTCGTATTGTATTCTTTTTCCTTCCGTCCTAAGCTACACTGAATGTATTTGGTCTAAAATTGATTTCAAGACTCTACATCCTAAATTAATGATTATTGCTGAAAACAATATGAAATATTTGATCATTATGTTATATTTCAAGTATATAAAAATTGTAGGTGCTGATTTCATTTCATATTGGAACATCAAAATGAACCGCTTCAATGAATGAGAGCTTCGGTTACAAAATATTCACGACGCTCCTTTGGTATTTTAATAGACAGATACCTATTTAAGAGTTTAATTAATGTTGTTACATCAGTGGGCGGGGCGAAACGTGATTGAGCAAGGAAAAACAATTCCCTACGTTGCGAGACAGAGCTTCCCTGTGCCTTCTTGATGAGTTACAACGTCACATTAATTAGTTTCATTGACTATAGCTAATAGGCATTCTTCTGCCCACTTTGTTCACTTTTTGATAACAGAACCGGACTGGAATATTTTTAGTGTTCCGTAGTGAAAGTGAAAACTAAATACTAATGATCTTGCTCTGTGCCTGCATGTCAATTTAGCTGGAAGTGCCTTTAAAAATTCAAATACTGAAACTCGGAATATTTTGTATAATTATTTCGTTCACAAAAGGTATCGGCATAAATGAATTGTATTCCTGTTCACGTTTCGGCAAAAATTCTCGACTTCTTCAAGGGTTTTCACAGAGCGAAATACGCAGATTTTTGTACAAATCCGCTGACTTACTACAAAAAGTAAATACCTTGTGTTCATTATCGTAAATCATTTAATTCAAAATGGTCGTCTTAAGTATTGTACCGTATAAAACCACCTCATTTTGCCATTCTTAACTCCTGATCCTCTGAACATAAATTTGTTACATAAAGAAATCTGAAAATTCAATTGGGACTCCAAAAAAAAGACAAAATTTTACAACAATAAAAAAAAAAAACAAGAAAACAAATCATCGTAACAAAACAAAAAAAACCGAAGAATTTTTTACTAAGATGCAAGGATCTAAACATCTACCCTTCATGTCTAAACTTCAAACTAAAAACTGTAAAACCAACAGGTACGTACCTAGGCAGAAAATTTGAAAACTTCACCAACAACTACAAGAACTAAATTTTAAATTTATTAATCACAGATGACACCCAAACTATAAATAAACAAAACCACCCTTACAATCAATACCAAAATTAACAACCTTCACAACTATATCCCTCATGACATAATTAACAAATTTTCATCATTAGAAACAAAGAAAAATGAAAAATTATTTCTAAAAATAAAACGCAATAATATAAAGAAAATAAACAATTTAATAAAGAAAAACGAAAACAACACCCCATCAATAGACACATCCAAATGGATCACAAACCTGTCCCAAACCGACATCCCAAAAGATATCGAACAAATACTTGCCCATGGTGAAAAATTCGACCTCCACCCAACAAAAATCGAAGAGATTTCCACCATTGATATTACAGCCTCCATTGAAGCTTACATAACCAAAGCCCCTGAAAATATCCAAAACGAACTCAGATGCAACATTGTCAAGTCAATCACCAGTTACAATACAAAATTAGAGAACAGAAAAATTAAGTTAAACACAAAAAATAAAATAACCCAAAAAAATAAAACAACTTAAAAAAACTAAAAACCTAAGAAATCTATAAGAAATTAAAACATAACCCAACAAACATCTATCAAAATAAAAACAATAATCTAATATAAAAATGGCACAATCAAAACCTTATAACAACAGAAATAGAACAAAAATAAAAAATAAAAAATGCGACACCGCCCAAAATATACGGACTACCAAAACTCCACAAAGAAGGAATTCCACTCAGGCCCATTGTATCCTCAATACAATCGCCCTTCTACAAGCTATCCAGATTCCTCACTGACAGTATCTCAAATATAATAGGAAAAAATAACTACTACATAAAAGACAGTTTCGCATTCAAAGAATTCATTGACCAAATAACACTACCAGACAACTACTTACTTATATCCTTATTAAAAGACCACACTCCTTTACCGTTCGACGAATTCACAAAAGCAGTAAACTTAACATTGAAAAACAACTTCTTTCAATATAAAAATGAATTTTTTGAACAACTAGATGGATGTGCAATGGGATCCCCTATATCAAGTCCAATCGCCCAACTAATTATGGAATCACTAGAAGAATCTGTCATAGAAAAGATGAATTGTCATATACCGTTTTTCAAGAGATACGTTGACGACTGCATAATGGCTATCCCTAAATATAAAAAAGATGAAGTCCTAAAAGCATTTAACGCGTTCAACACAAAATTACAATTCACATTAGAAGAAGAAAAAAAAAAAAAACTATCAGAAAATTAACCAAAATAATTTTAACTCATGTCACCCCTTCAACAAAAAAAGGCGTAATTATTGGCATAACTGACCGAGCAATCATATTAACCCACCCTAAAGACACCCTGAAAAAGGTAAGACAAACATTAATGAATAACAACTTCCCAATCAAACTAATAAACCAAATCATAAAACAAAGAACCCATAAATTATACCACCAAACAAAACCACAATTAAACACGAAAAAAGATACTAACTATATCCCCCTCCCATACGAACCATTTCTCTCAGAAAACATTAACAACATCACAAAAAAATTCAATTACCAAATTTGTCATAAATCAAACAATACTGTAAAGAACCTTTTCACACCCCTAAAAAGTACAACCCCAACTATGAAAAAATCTAATGTAATTCACAGCATTCCATGTAATGACTGTGAAAAAGTTATATATAGGTATGACGTCACAATTACTAGAAAATAGACTGAAAGGGCATAAATATATGAAAAAGTCAAGCACGGCACTAAACAAATACATCATAAATTTGCCGAAACTCTCTGCTCTCCGTTATCAAGAATCATGACTGTCTTTTTCGCAAAATCTCAAATCCCACGGGCTTGGAAGAAGGCATCTGTCACTGCTATTTTCAAAAAAGGGGATAAACTCAATTCAACCAACTACAGGCCCATTAGTCTTCTATGCGTACCTTCCAAAGTAATGGAATCAATAATTGTAGAAGACATGTCAGAATTTTTAACAAAAAACATGGTTTCATCAAAGGTAAATCCACCACCAGCAATCTTCTACAGTGCATAAACGATTGGACGATGGCTCACGATAAAAAAATACCGACAGATATCATTTATCTTGACTTTGCCAAGGCTTTCGACAGGGTCCCAGTGAGGAGGCTAATGCACAAACTTTACACACTCGGTATTCGGGGCCAACTAAACTCATGGGTTGAAAATTACATGACAGAAAGAACTTTCACGGTCAAAGTGGGTCACACTTTTTCTTCGGACAGACAAGTCACAAGTGGAGTCCCCCAGGGGTCTGTTCTTGGCCCACTCCTCTTCGTTGTTTATGCAAGTGATCTTGCTCTTCATATAAAGTCCTGCAAGTCGTTTTATGCCGATGATACTAAACTGTATGAAAATGCCATAGTGGAACATCAACTCCTCCAAGAAGACCTCAACTCGATTAGTCGGTGGTGTGAGGATTGGCTTTTACCTCTTAACGTCGACAAGTGCATCGTACTTCATCAAGGAAAGAACAATCCACTCCACGCCTACACAATAAACGGTCAACAGATACGTGTAGTGTCTTCACATGTCGATCTGGGAGTGACTATTAATACCGACCTAACTTGGTCCGAACATGTTATATCCACATGCAAGCGTGCCAACACACTGATCTACCTCATCCGTAAAACGTTCTCCCATCTATCATACTCAAATTCCATAAAACTCTACAAAACCTACGTTCGTCCAATTATGGAGTACGCAGGTCCGGTGTGGTGTCCTGTTTTGGTGCGCGATAAGAATTTGTTGGAAAACGTTCAGCGTCGAGCCACGCGTATGACTTTTGGCGAAGTGCGTCCAACCTATCCCGAAAGACTGAGGATGGCACAACTGATAGCTTTTGACCAACGTCGACTCCGTGGGGACCTCATCATATCCTTCCGTATAGCTAAGTACAACTATGCTAATCAGAAAGAACTTTTTGTTTTCAACAATGATTCGCGGTTACGTGGTCATTACCTCAAACTAAAAAAGGAGAAATTTGCCACTAGGCAGAGACAACATTTTTTGGTGAATCGTATTTTCGAAACATGGAATAACTTACCCAACGATGTTGTGAATTCGGACTCAGTGAATAGTTTTAAAAACAAAATAGACATTTGCTTATTTGCATAATTGTTCCCACGCATATATTAATTATTTTTCTTTGGCATGCACTGTATAATTGTTGATCTCTTTAGTTTGTTTTTTTTAGGCTTACATAGGACTCTGTCCTCAGCCTTTACTTATATGTAATAATAATAATAATAATAAAAAGACCACAACCCTAATTTCAATATAACTAGCATTTTAAGCATAGAAACCAACCCAAGAAAAATTAACATCAAGGAGATGATTTACATAAAAAAAAAACACAACGCAATGACGACACAACAACCTTATAATAAAATTTCCACACCATTTTATAACCACCATAAGCAAAAAACAAAAAACAAAAAAAACCAAAAAAAATTCAAAAAAGCAAAAAAAAAACACTCACCCCTAACGTTACCATCAAACACACAACTAAACAATAACCGTTTGTAAACTTGACTCCTCCTCCGAATATATCCGACCCTTACAAGCAAACGTCACACCCACCCGCACAAAACATCCGTTCACAACCAGATGAAAGCACTACACTCGTTCCAGAATAATAAAAGAAGCATGTTATATATATATATATATATATATATATATATATATATATATTCGTATTTTTCTTCAACTCAAACTGTTCTACATGAAACATTATGCCAAGGTATGTTACCTGTTGAGTTATTTATTTCACAAAATTACATTATACATTCTTTCCAGAAAATGTCAGCCCTGAAAAATAACGAAAAAAATAAAGAATTGAAAATGTCCCCGGCCGGAGACGAAACGTATTCTATCAACAAATAGACCTTCATTACAGAACGAATCCAATAACCCAAGAAACTCCTCAATATATATATATATATATATATATATATATATATATATATATATTGTTATGTTATGTTATGTCATGCCAGTTATAAGTTTTAAAAGAAAAAAACCCACAAAAAAGAATAATTACTAAATAGTTATTAGTTTCAAGAGATTGTTTTGACATAATTTTGGAAGTTCTATTTATTTATAAGCCTATGTATAATATGGATAGATAAAAATGTCAAAATACTATAACACAATCAATTTCATACACTGTCATAATGATTATAACCCATAATTGGTAAAAAGACAACAAAAAGTCCAGATTTACAAAATTTTCATGAATAAAAAGTGATCAACACATTTATAAATTTGAAACATAGAGTATATGAAATTGTAGATAACTAAAAGTAACCAATGGTAGAACAGCAAACTTCTTGATGAGATTAGCCAATCAGGGAATAGATGGTCATAGGGAAAATTGGAAATTGTGAGAGAATAACAACGGGGTGATGTCATAAGCAATTATTATTGAAATATGTACATAGTAATAAGAATGGAAAAATAGTTGTATATATAAATTATATAAGATGAACCCAAACAGTGAAATGTGACAATTTGGTGCGCGAATTCAAAAATTCAAATGAAAAAAGAGGAAGGAAAATTCGTATCTAGGTGACAACAAACAAAGCCAAAAAGGAGATCGAAAAATAAATTACAAAAGGAAGAACATTTTTTGGGAGAAAGAAAAACGAAATAATTCCAACATTTGAAGAACAAAACCAATATTACCTTAATGATACAACATATCCAAGTATCCAAAGCTGATTTCTGCATCTGTATGGTTCCTGATTAATGGTATTGGAGTTCCTTGATAGCGATTGGAGAGAGAAGGTATCCAGTTTCAGGGCATATCTTGAAACCCCGACAGTTCCAGCCAGGTATAAAAACTTTAATAGTGCACATCCGGTCCTGAACAATTTCACAAATAACGTATCTCACATTTGAAGAACTTTATTTCACTTTATTTTGAACCATAAAAGAAAAATTCACTCTCAAGGAAAAAGTGAGGTTCTGTCTATCTATCCATGATTTCATTTTTATGATTATCCGTGAATATTTGTGGATTCACATTAGTATAAGTTATTTCTCGTAGGCCAGGTAAAATTAAGTCTTCCTGAATAAAGGAAATAATTGCGTTTTGATACTTTGTTGTTTGTTTTCTACAATGATCAACAATCTTTCCTACGACCATTGAATAAATTGAGTTTTGACATATCAAGTAGTGGCTAAATTGCCTTGAACCGGCTATCTGAGATAAGAGGTGTACCAAGTGTGCTAGCTGTGGTAAGAAAAATGATAACAATTGGCAGCAACGTGACGAGAGAACAGTGACGTAGCTAGCAATTATTATTACATCATTGCAATATTATACAGGGTGAAAATACTTATCTATATCATATCAATCTGGCTCATAAGAATAGCAAAAACTATTAGCAATCTTATTATATAACAACAACTATTGTTATTCAATTTATCATTATATAATAATATATGTATATATATATATATATATATATATAAATATATATATATATATATATATATATATATATATATAAATATATGTATATATATATATATATATATATATATATAAATATATGTATATATATATATATATCATATCATAATCATATTTGGTGCATTTAGAATCGTTGCAAGTCAAACAGCATACAGGGTAGGCCAAAAAATATAAAAATTGAATAATAGTAAAGTACCCTTATTTCAGAAAATTAAGGAAAATGTTATCGAGAGAAGTTGTTTAGAATTAAAAATTAGGCCTAGATACCAAAACATGGCCTCCTGTAAACAACAATTAGATGCATTGAACGGGAAGATTGACATACAGAGACGTAATTTTTTTACACATATTTTTTTGCATTTGAAATATTTTCTATTCTAATTCATTTCGATTTCATGATTGTTAAGTTATAATAAAAAAAAAGCCGATAAAAATTGGCAAAACCATCGGCACCACATTCAAATACGTTTAAAATATTGATTATTGCTTTTGAGATTTGGGTGCCTTTAGTGCATACATTATGACAACATTGCTTTGTTAATATTAATTAATTAATTAATAATAATCATGTACTTTTAACTCTATTTGTTTTTTCCATGGGTATCCTCGATTATTTTAGTGGGATTTCATGTTTGTCGATTAACTTGTACAGTTTTCCAATAAACATTTGAAATAAAAATTTTGCACTTTAAATTAAAGAGAATTGATATGCATATTATCATCACTACTGTTTCCAATATAATTTTTCTGAATTTGTATGAAATAAGGGTACTTTACTTTTGTTCAATTTTTATATTATTTGACCTACCCTGTATGTTGTTTGACTTGCAACAATTCTAATTGCACCTAATATGATTATCGCACATGCACCAACTTTCGGCAATATTTGTATATAAAAATTCCCACACTCAAAAGACCAGATATATATATATATATATATATATATATATATATATATATATATATATATATATATATATATGTATATGTATATAATGGAAGGAATTTAATGGACATAGCCCTCAAAGAAAAGTGTTAACCGTAGACACGTGTTTCGGGCTCGCGGCCCTCATCAGTAATCAGTACGGTGAAGAAGTGCTAGGATGAACAACACTTTTCTTTGAGGGCTATGTCCATTAAATTCCTTCCATTTTGTTTTTAACAGTCCCCTCGATATAACTTCCTTTCATTTATATATACATATATATATATATTTATATAAATATATATGTTTGTCGTCGATTATTATTCAATAGATTCCTAGAAAAATACTATTTTTGTAATTTAATAAAATTGACAGCATTTATATTGTGCTGATTTGAACGCAAATATTCCCTTAACGACCTTACATCCTCTGGAAAGATTTTAACGTCACTTGTATGTAATATCAATACTGTTCAAAATGTTATTGAAAATATAGGGTGAGTCATGTACGTGCATGATTTTATATTTGACCAATTACGTTTAATTTCAACCACTCAGTTAATATAGGACCTTAAATATTGTACGTACTAACGCTAATTTTGAAATACTTCACATTAAGCCATATAAATGAATTGGGGTGAGAAAATTCATTATGGACAGGTAGTAAGGTAGTGTGGGAGTCACTGAGTTCTGGGGCCTCTGTACCTCCGTTTTACCCACTAAAAACTCAAAACAGTTGGCTCGTCTGGTCAATACCTCCAATTGGGCCTACTGGCCCATTGTATCTTGCCTGTTTATCACATTTACCATCACCCATTTCAGTAATTCCCAGTGTTGCCGTTTACCCTATAATTATACGATATGCGGAAAATGTTTGCTCCTAAAATTCATCGGATAATTAGGGATTATTTTTTCAAAATATTCGAATCCTGCACAGGTTCTTTTTTATTCTGATATAGAACATAGAATCTGGTTCAGTTTGTTTGGTGTTTATATGTCTGCATCTGTCTCACAGAACTTAAACACTTAAGTTCTGGGATCTGTCGTCAATTTTTTGACACGGACACGAAATTCATTGCGACGTCAGACGTCAGGTTGATTTTTGTAGTTCTGTTCTATGGCAATTAATTGCAACGTCTGGTTATATATTGCGTCGTATGTCGTATTTCTAACTGAAATTTGAGATTACTGAATACTTGAATCTTGAATACACAGAAAGCAAGTCAGTATTTTGAAAGATGAGAAAATATAAATGAAGGATTCAAGGATATCTATCAATGAATTTGGCATCACCATAAAGTATTTCGATTTCCATAAAATTACTGTTTCAGAAGGATGCGGAATCCACATCAACCAAATGAATCAGTTTCGAGCTGTAGTGAACAGCAATCCCCGGATACAACAAAAGTAGAAGAATAAATGAAATTTACTGCACCCTCACATTCCTACTATTGAAAGTATTGAAAAATTCTAATACTAATAACGGCCGCTTGAAAGGGATAAGGGGGCGTGACAAAATTTGGATGGTTGATTTAACAAACTAAACAGTTCAGAAAACAAATTTCAGAAATACTACTAAAAAAGCTTCAGCTATTCCTCAAGAGGGCGCTAGGTGCTGTTTTCTATTGTGAGTGTCCTACGATGAAAACCCTTGAAAACTCTTAATTTTTGCCAAGATTATGTTGTTCCTAAAAATCTATGCATTCTGAAAAAAAAAACTTTTAATTTTTTCAAATCGGATAATTTCGGATAATAATCGGGTAACGATTGGATAATTTGGTATTTGAGGCTGATAACACTGGTAATACCGTACCTTGCACAAGTTTGTACAAGTTCTCTACTGGGTGTGTGCTGTGAAATTTCGGTTCACCAATTGGTTGCCCGAAAATTTACTGTCTTCTGCGATCCGAGGCTCCGCAGTTGCACAGTATATGTGAGACTGTTTCTGGTTCCTTACTGCATAATCTGCATGTTGGGTCGTCATTGAGCAGTCCCATTTTATTGAGTTTTTTCCCCAATATTATTGACATAATGATTAGTAATTATTTTTTAAATTATACATCAGGAGATAGGAAGTAGCATAACTAATTGAAGTGATTTTTCATACATCAATGAGTTCATCGTCTGCCTCCACATACATCTACATTTCATGTGGGAATAAACATGAAATTGAACAATATTGGAAGAAAAATTATTTGGTACAATATTTGGGTTACTTCCACTGATCGATTGAATATAATTTGGTTTGGATGACAAATCATTCTGGGAGATTCCTTCAATGGAGATTCAAGACGACGGCTTCAATATGGCGGAAGAGTTTTGTGAGTGATTGGGGTGGTTGCTCTTGAATTCAATAATAAAATAAAAAAATTACTCACACACATAATTAGAAGCAACTTTGGAATGTTCCGAGCAACAGAAAAATGAAATAATTTGGTTTTGCCATCACCCTAAAAACGATACGAAAAATATGTAACGAATAGAAAATATAATTTTACATGAATAGCAAATGATATAAGTGTTTCAAATTTGAATCCGCAAATTAAAGAACAATAGGCCCAACAGAACGTTACGCGGAATTATTACATTTAAGCCTTCGAAAGAGTTTCGAAATGTAGTTATTACGCATTTGTTGACATGTAATTGAGAATTGTATGTTCATCATTGGCGCGCATACGGGTAATGATCTCAATTTTTTTTTTATAAAAAAATAGTACGCCACTGAGATATTCCAAATGAAACATCATTTTTGAATTTATCGTTCAATTTGTGACAACAAATCTCTTTTGCATTTTTTCGTATAAGGCGTCGTTTTTATGCAAAAAAATTAAACATCTTAACGCGTTATTTTCATTTCTTTAATACATTATCAAGAATGGACCTTTTTATGCACCATGAGAAAACACTGTAATAAGAAAGTATATGTGCTAATATCACTTGCGATTTTTTTTCTTCTGGTGGGTAGTTTTTCCATAATCCAAAAAGTGGTTTCGTGACGTCACGTTCACTAAAAGTTGATTTGGCATCGTTGTATGAGTTGCGAATCATGAAATTGTGACGTATTGATATTTGTTATTTGATACTTTGATAGGTTCGTTCGTTTGCTCTACGGAATAGAATATTATCAATCGTTTTTCTCTTTTCAGCTCTTTTTCTTACATATATCTGATACGAGACAATATGCAGAGAACTGCTGCAAATGAACACTCTCCATGAATGTTTGGTATTGAAAAATTTCGGAAATTATTTTCTAATTTTAATAACTATGAAAATGTCTAAAAAGTGCTCTGTGCCCGGTTGTCTGACCACCAGTGAAAGTGAATCAAACTTTTGTAAAAAGCGGAAATATATGCTTTTGTGCAGAACATTTCCAGGTGAGTACATCGAGGAACGATCTTTAATTTCACTCAATGCAAGTTTGCAAAATCATCGATCAGTGCTGTATTTTATATCCAGTCCTATACACATATTGTTCATTGGTTCCAGCTGAAAGAAGATACTACGAATTGGGAATATGCTAGAACAACGGGATCCAAATTTATGTTGAAGAAAGATGCCTGTCCACATATCAACCTGAAACGACATAAGTACATGACCTATCAACGATGAAGAAACCCAAACCAAATGAAAACATCACTCCTTCAGCTAGTAAAACTGTGTTGAGTGACATTACATCCATGGGAAATATTTACTCAAGAGTTTCGAATAGTTCTTCTCCTAGCAGTAGCCAAGCTAGTACATTATCCGATTCACCAAAATAACACCACCAAAAAAAAACTGAGTATATTCCTTTCCTAGTCAGTCTTCATCCGATCCTGATTGTGAAAATATCGAAGGACAACAGCGCCAGCGCTTATCTATTGCACTTATAGAAAAGAAGAGGAATTTCATTTGGGGCTCCCTGAAAATGTTCACCACATTGTGAAATACATTACCAAAATTGAAGAAATTAAATATATGGATGTTCTGATATGTTTAAAAAAGATACGGGTTGGAGATGTATACTCTCGATTGGCTGATGACTTTGATTTGAGAATATCAAGTGTTCACAAGATTTTCACAAAAGCTGTGCCTATGATGGCAAATTGTTTACAAGAGCTTATATATTGGCCTGACATATCTGGAATTAAAAGAAATTTGCCGATCCCTTTCAGAGCTCGCTATAAGAAAGTTAATTCAATTATTGATTGTCTGGAAATTGAAAAACCCTCTGATCCTGTTCGTCTGTCCATGACTTGGTCAGAATAGAAAAAAATGCAATAATGTAAAATTTTTAATATCTGCTACGCCAAATGGCACAATACAATTTATTTCAGGAGCATACGGTGGACGAATTCTATAACGACTTTATCGATAAGATTCATTTCTTCTATTTTGATTGATTGAAATTCAAAAACACTTTAAATAACTAGAATGTGCAGTATTATGTAAAAGTTTTCTAAGGTTTGTTGTCACATTCTCTTCATGAATGCCAATATCTTCAGAAATATTTTTTTTATAGCTTTGTTACCATAGGGAAAATTTTTACTATAGAAAATGTAAGCCTGTATTTGTAAAAAATAGATGAGTAAACGTCTTTACCTTTGAATTAGTATCCCTCAACAAAGAATTGGTGTGAAATAAGTAAATAATTTTGCAAAAAATTTACGAAATTTGTATGAACATATTTCAAGTCTGTTCATTCTAAATTATTGATTATATTTTCAGTAGTTCAAACTTAATAAATATTTGAATCATCACATGAAGGAAACACAGGTACCGAATATGAATTTATTTATATTATAATACAAACAGACAGTATAATGCATTTATGATTGATCATATCTAAACAATCACAAAACATCGAGAATATCTACATTGTACATTTTGTAAAAAAGTTTAAATAAAAGTATTGTTACAATAATATTTGGAAAATTTATTGGTACATTCAATAATACATTCATGGTGAATACTAATATCAAGAATATCTACTTCTTAAATTTCGTTAAAACAAGTATTGATACAGTAATATTTGGAATATCTATTAGAACATGCAATGATCCATTCAATACATTAATGATAAATTTCAACATCATAAATCTAGTTAGAAAAGCTTAAATAAAAATATCGATACAATAAGTTATATTTGGTATAGCAATAATCAATTCGATAAATTCCAACATCGAGAATATCTACAACATAAATAGAAGTATCAATACAGTAATATTTGGAACATCTATTGGTACATGAAATAATTATCCATTCAATACATTACTGATCAAAAATAATTTGGTGAATACCCCAATGAATAAAGTTAAGTTCAACAGAAGCTTATATCCCCACTTCAATTTTAAGAATTCATCCATTGCTTGATCCATTCTATGTAAACTGTACAGATGCTAGATGAACATGAAAAAAAAAAGATTATGAAAGTAGTACGTGTCAGGTGGAGTTCTAATTAATTAGTAGAAAAAATTAAGTCTGCTCCACAGTAAGAAGCATTTATTTCTAGGAAAGAAAATAGCAATGTATTTCGGCAAAGTATTTTGCCATCTTCGGGCTCTCTAAAATTACATAGAAACGATACAAGGGTGAACATCGTAAAAATTGTTAGAAGACTTAGCACAAAAATGAACATAACATCACTGACTTACACAAACATTGAATTTAAAATGTCAACTCATTAATTCAGTCGATAACCTATGTTATATTAATCAGTTGACATTTTAACTTCAATGTTTGTGTAAATCTGTGATGTTATGTTTATTTTTGTGGTAATTCTTCTATCAACTTTTACAATGGTCACTCTTGTATCTTTTTTATGTAGATTTTAGAGAGCCTGAAGATGGCAAAATACTTTGGCGAAATGAATTGCTAATTTCTTCCCTAGAAATAAATGCTTGTTACAGTGGAGCAGACTTCATTTTTTCTACTCATGAAAAAAAAAGCTTCATATTTTTTTTCAAAGGATAAACAATAACTTTTTTATTGAAAATCAAAGTGGTTTCAAATATAAATTAGAAAAAAAACAAGCATTTTCACTTTATATTTCTTATGAAATAACCAGAGGTTGTGAAGTATCCCATGTTCAATTTTGATATAAAGTATAATTTAACCAATATATTAGGAGTAATTTTGACAAACTTGAAATAACCAAATAAAATAATCCTCAGCTTCATTGGCAAATGCTCCACTGGGGTAATCAACGGAGCTTGCGATCTCAGGGATTACACAGTTCTTTGATATATTCTGTATTCTGTGCATGTGCTGAAACATGGAAACAAAATCAAATATTAATATATATATATATATATATATATATATATATATATATATATATATATATATATATATATATATATATATATATATAATGCCTGTGGCTTCCCGTTTTCCATTATCTCGTTATTGATTTTACAGCAAAAGTAATTTTCAAGTTAGGTGAACACGAATTCTTCATTTGTAATAGAGAGCCAAAACACCACTGTTCATGACCGTAACTCAAAAACTAACCAAAACCCCATAAAAAAATGTACCCCTCATTTGATCCCTTTGGGGGATTAATTTCAAAAAGAAAAGCTCAAATACCAGTTTTCATGACTTCAACTAATGGTACATCCATACAAACTTTCACCCAAAATGATTTCTGAATATGATTTTCCATTGAAGTATTCCTGCGCTTGTAGATTTTTTCAAATTGAGCATTTTAGGAGCAATAATTACTACACTTTATCGAATCTGCAATACAAACTTGAATAATCTGCAATACAAACTCAATTGGCAATCAGAAATACTGCCCTAAAATAAAAATACAAATTTATAAGGCTAATTCATGGATAAATTTACGAAAGAAATTTGTCATCACTAAATATGGATTTTGATATATTGACTACAGCACATACTATTATGAAGATGTTATCAATTTGAGGTACCTATCAAAGAATATGGTAAAGGTTTGCCAAAAATCTCAAGTTTTTATTCGCTGATTGACTCTTTCAATGTGAACTCTTGCCCTTGCAATTTTGCCGTTTAATAAAAAATTGTGATTTATTCTTTAGAAAAGGTAGCTGAATGATCCTCATGCCACATTCATCTGTAATATTTGTTATTATAAAACCTTTGTCTTTCATTAAGTGATCTTCCAACTTCTCAACTATTCCACTTTGTCTAAATATTTCCTTATCAGAATTCCTTCCACCATAAGCTTTACTAATATATGTAATGAGACCACCAGGAGTGACTGCTGTCATGATTTTAATAGTATGCCTCTTTTTATATAGAGAATAAGTTCTCAATCTACAACACAAACAACTCTGTTCAACTGGTATCACGGTACAGTCGATAACTGCTCTGACATTCTGAAAAGGAGCGAAACATTTTGGCATATTTTCTGATATCTCATCCTTAGTTGGCCACGTAATTGTTTTCAAAATTGTTGCCAATATAATCAACGTTTTATGGAATATAATTCTACATATTGGCTTACTTATGTTGAAAAGAACTGATAGTACAATGTACCTCATATCTGTTTTTAATTTAATGAATGTAAAAATGATGGATTCTCTTAATGAAAGTTTATGCTTACCCCATCGGTTCAAAAGATGTTAAACCAGTCATCATAGTTAGTTACTTCTTTTCTGACTGCTTCTTCCAAAAGTAGTCCTCTCTTCACTGGGTCAGTTAACAGGGATTTAGATGCTCCTTAAGTTGTTTCAGTCAGAACTCCTTCCTCAGTTTTACATTTTGCGGTTTCATACCATAACTCATACCAAGTAGAACATTTCGAGTGGTTTCTCGTTATTTGTTCAGCCGTTCCACATGCCGAATCAGTCATTTGTTCAGTCATAAACTCAATGAATTCATCTGCTGTGCCATTAGAATTTTTGTTTTGAAAAGTGGGGGCCAATCGGTATATGGCTATATTTTCCAATGGTTCATTTTCGTAAAATGAAAATATTCCCCCAGTTCCTGATAAACTCTTCAATTCATTCAGAAATTATCCTTGTCTGTTTCTTAATTCAGGAATTTCTCTTTTCATTAGAGCCTTCAATTCAAGAATTTCATACTCTTTCCCCATTGTTGATAATTTTGATTTTTTCCAGTAGAATGTCTGTGAAGTAACATAGGGTTCTTCACTTCTTCTATGGAGCCACATCAAAAATGCCAGTCCATGTTTACATCCACCTCGAAAACACAATGCATCGTATGAAACACATATTCTCCGATTCAGTTTCAGAAACAAATTTTATGCGTCTTTCCAAAATTTCAAGAGTTTTTTTGTTCTAACTTTTTTGTCCCAACTCACAAATTCTTCAAATATATTTGATCTCATCTGAATTGTTAAAACATTTTTTCAATATACACATATCTTCAGAGGCCGAACAGTCTAAACACCGACATTCTAGGACATTGCTTCTTCGTCTACTTGCACCAAACAATTATAAAAAAAATTGTGGATTTTATGTTCCGGTGTGAGGTTTGCTTCCACATTGCAGACGTTTTCTTGGCGTTTCAACTGTTTGTAGCCAACAGCATTATCACCACTGGAGTCACTGGTAGATCTGTGAAAAGATAACATGTGTTGATTTACTTTTTTGATGCGAATAAGTCAGTTGAAATATGATCTCCATATTCATATTTGCTATATACCTAACACAAATGGCTTACCGTTTCGTTTTCACATTTTCCATCACAGCACTCAAAAAATTTATGTTTGTTAAATAAAAAGAGTCAATCATCTCATAATCCACCCTTGGCAAATTTTCCGAACTTGTTTTTACGAAGCCTTGTTCCATTATAAACATCCCAAATCGTTTGATATTGAAAAATTTATATGTTGTTTAAAAATAAACATTAACCTCAAATCTCAATATTATTCCATGAGAGTCAGAACTGTCTTTAAGTTTTGCGGTGTTGCCAATGATCGCTCTTCATCAAAAGGAAGGCCTGTTCAGAAACTTTGAATGTTTTAAATAAAGAAAACCGTTGATGAAATGGGATTTTTTTTCGATGAGTCTATCAATAAACAGAGTTCAATTATTTATTAATGGTGTTTATCAAGCAGTGAGCTATATTCTTGACAAGAACAGTAATGCGTGTTTCTGAACGTGGATTATGGAGGGGGTAGTTTTCGATTAACGTGACGTCACGGGTACACTTTCAAACGCAATATCTTTTCGAAATGAAAAATATATGATGGCATACTAAGTCAATTGGATGTTTCACATGAAATACAATCGACCTATATAAGTTTTGGAATTTATTTTTCCTAAATGGAAAGGTCCATTATCTAATGCAATAATGTTAAACCAGAACAATAATAGAAAATAACACTAATAAATAAATAGGTGCAAAGCTACAACAAATGTTCAAAATGACCTCCCTCAGACGTGATACAAGACTCTTCGCCTTATTGATTGTCGGAATCGCGCAAATATTCCTGGTGAATTTCTCCTATACGTCTGGAATTATTTTCGAAACTGCAAAATAATCGGACACAACAAAATATTTATTTCGATGATTTTCCTACAAAATAGAAGACATTTGGAACATTTACAGTTTTCTAACTCAATTCAAAAGAAATTCAACACCTATGACAGACTCAATTAATCTAATTGTTCAAAATGTCGCCCGTTAACGTCAAGGCATTTTTCGGAGCATGCCCGCATAACATTCATTAGTTGAGCCAAGGTAATTTCGTTGATGGCTCTCCTTACCCTGTCTCCAAATTCCTCGCGATTTTGAGGTCTATTATGAGCATAAACTTCATTCTTCAAATGTGCCCAAACATTAAAATCCATTGACGTGAGGTCTGGTGACCTTGGTGGCCAACGAACTGGACCATGTCCTCGGACTACGTTCGAATTATGTGGAGGTGCTCCATCTTGTTGGATTTAATCATTTAAAATTTGTAGGTACCGTTCACCTGTTGAAGCTTCATAAAAAATAATTGGTCCCACTATTCTGGTTCCAAAAATTCCCAGCCAAACATTGAATCCGAATGTTTCCTGGTGTTTTCCTTCTCTGAACACATGCGGATTTTCTTGTGTCCAATAATGTAGATTATTTCTATTGAAATGACCATTGTTTGTAAAGCGAGACTCATCATATCGGCTACTGGTAGGATAACTACCAATTTTATGTCAAATTCACCACTATATAGATTTATGAAATTCTGTAATTGTTTAACTAATGAAGACCTTGATATTTTCTCGACCAGGTTGATGAGTTTCAAGAGAAAATTGAAGTCTGTGCTGTATAGCTGTTGAGTAGTTGCTCCCGCAATATTGCGCTGAATAATTTATATCTGATTTCCCTGATAATTTGAAGATATGTAGAACTTTTTTCAATTTCGTTATTAACACCATTGCTACTGTTACCTACTCTCCTAAATGTTGTCATTTTTCATTGTGGTCAATCAAACACTACATAGACAACAACTGTAGCCATCTGTTTCCACAGCCTAGAATATTATTTCTTTTCCTTTAGGGTACTTCACAATATTTCCATTATGTAACTTAGTATAGTCTTGTTTTAGTTAAATCTACCTATTATATCTAATTTGTGTGATTCTGTCATTGGATAGTCTCATCTATCTGTTGAATCACCTACCTTTCAGGAATAAAATAAAAAATAAATAAAAATCTCTGTATAGAATATTGTAATGGAAATTTGGATTTTCTGTTTCTTTTCGTATATCCCAGTTACAATACCCAATCCTCCTCTGCGCATCATTTTCAAACAAATATTGATCAATTTGATATTTGAATGAATGATACCGCTGTTTTTTCAAAATTTTGCTTGTTGTTTCTCTAGGTACCCCGACCTCATATTCGATCTGCCTTAATGATGTATTTGGATCTATTTCAACCGCGGCTAGAACAGTGATCTCAGTATCTTCGCTTACAATAACCCCCATCATGATTATTCCGTTCTTTCCTGGACTGTGAATCCAATATTGCAAAATAGTTTCAACTACTAGGTTGATGACGGTTTGGATATCTCTCCTGGTACAGGAATTGCTTCTCCATAAATCAACAGCATAACAACTTTTTCAGTTTGGGTAAATTGGTAGTAGTTGTTCATTTCACAAATGATTATCTTAGAAAATTTAGAACATTCGAAATGTCAACAATTTGGCGTAAACACAACGACAGAACAATTCAACAAATTTAATTCCATAGCTAACTAACATGAAGTTGAAAGGTTCAACACAAATGTAGGTATAGCATGGAAATTATCTTCATAAAAAAAAAAAAAAGGTTTTTTCATATTTTGTATTTCAATATGTATTGGAGTTTCTAACCAATTTTAAAAATTCCTATGATAGCATTCAAAAGAAATGAGTGTATTGATGTTGAAAAATGAAGAAAAACTAAAATTGTAAAAATAGTTAGTCTATATAAAACTTATCGTGTAAAAAGTTTGGCCATGAATTATTGTTACTTACATGATATTGTTCAATCTTCCATAGCATACTTTCATGAAAATGTTCCGTTACCAACGGAATACAAAAAATATTTATGTCTGACAGCCGGCTATAATTTGATTCCTCAGGTCTTCAACATTTTCGACGGGAATGGAATAAACTAATGACTTAAGAAAACCCCAGATGCAAAAATCTAGAGGATTTAAATCCGGAGATCGAGCAGGCCAATGTTCCGTACCTCCCCTACCTATCCAACGATTTGGATATACTGTATCTAAGCGATTACGTACAATAATGCTAAAATGGACTGGTGCACCATCCTGCATGAACCGGAAGTGTTGTCTCAGCTGTAGAGGAATTTCTTCAAGAAGAACTGGTAACTCTTCCTGTAGGAAATTGAGGTGAGAGTCGCCTGTTAGTCGTTGTGGGAGAAAATATCGACTGATTAAATGATCATCAACTACCCCAAGCCATACATTTACTGAAAACTGATGCTGAAAATGAGTTTCAAAGATTCCATGTGGATTTTTCTCAGCCCAGAGTGATTGTTATGGAAATTTCGTATACGCTGTCGTCCAAAATTAGCCTCGTCAGTAAACAAAACGCCATTTAAAAAATTAGGAATTTGAGCGATTTGATGAAGAATCCAATGGCAAAAAACTAGGCGCGGAAAAAAGTCTCTAGGTAGTAGAGTTTGCACACGTTGAATATGAAACGGATACAATTAGTGTTCTTCAAGAATTTCAAATACAGTGAAGTTGCTTATATTCAGTGTGTTGGCAATTTTTCGAGTACCTAGTTGTTCTAGGTGACTCCGCAATTAACTCGAGAACTGCTTCTTCTAGATGCACAGATCGTACTTCTCGAGGGCGCCCGAAGTCAGCCGTTTGTTTCTTAAATGTACCATTTTCGTGCAAACGTTGGTGAAGTCGAGCAAATATTGGGTGCTGGGGTACCCTACGTCCTGGATACAACTCAGCATACAATCGTCGAGCTTGCCGACCATTTCCATCACTTCGACCATAGACAAAATGCATGTCTGACAATGAAGAATGTCACTAGATCTGTTAAATGACTTGAAACTTCATGAACGTGTAGCCTAAATGTTTAGAAATACACCTGTTTTTGTTTCATTTCAATCAAGCGAGCAGTGTTGGAGTAACAACAATTTTAGTTTCCGTTCTATTCAAATATTTCGCGTGAGCGCGCCATGCTCGCGTGACGTCATTTTACAACGCAACGTACTCACCGCACACTCAATCATCGCTTTGCTATCGGATGTTCGACCACAATAACTTTTTTAATTTAAGTTTTTATGTGAATCAGTGTTACAATAGTGTTATGAGCATAATATTAGATATGGATGACGGTTTTGAAAAACGACATGCTGGTTACTTTCCTGAAATAGACAAGTTAATGGTTGCCCACTATTTTTCGAATAACTCCGATTTCTTGGCCGCCGAGAGGCGAGGAGTAAAAATCAAAAGTAAGTAATACTTAATAACATTTCACTTTTTATCATCAATCTTTTGATCCCTATAAGTACATATTTCTTATTACTAGTGTTTTATAAATGTACGTCATACGTCATATTGATACTATGAACTTGACATTGAGTTCCTGAGAAGGAAAAATGCGTAGGTATTTGTAACAGGATGGGACTCATTGAAAACAATACTGTGGTATTGTACCTACATAGTTTTGGTCATGACTTACATTTTGTATTTTTTTAATATGTAATGTAACAAAAAATTAACATAGTAAACCTAACCTGAACATTGTGTGCCAGAGGTACAAAACCTTTTAAAATTTGAACCCATGAAATATTTTTTTCAAAAGTAGGTTATTATTAGGTTGCACGCGACTACACCTATTAAATATTATTAAGCTAAGATGAAAAACCTCTCATAATAATTTCCTGTTTGATGTGATCGTGGATGAGTGCATTTTTATATATATTATTTTTTATACCGGGGGAGTGAAATTCGAGTAGATGCATGGGGATCTCGGAAACGGTAAGAGCTGAAGAGAGAGTTAAATGGAGGCAAAGTTGCGTATTATGGAGCTCATTACTATGATTTTGAAAAATCTGAGCTAGCCCTCTCACTTTCAGAGATTACAGGAAAAAAACGAAAAGTTTGATTTTTGTTTTTCACTTATATCTGCTTTAATACAATAGATTTCCAGAAACTGTTTGCACTTTGTCATTGCATACTTCAATCCCACAAAGAAAAAATAAAAACATTAAGCTTTTAATCACTTTTTTAGGCTTAAATAAATTTTAAACGGCCGGATTTTTATTTTTTTAGGCTTCACAAGATAAAATATGACCATTGAAGCCTAAAAAAGTGATAAAAAATCCAGGTCCGTACTTAAAATTTCATAGTTAGGGGTGGCCCAGGGAAAACAACACCCTGTAGAACACTTTCGTTTACATATTTGTACAGCCCATTGAAAGTTGCAGTGACAAAGTGCAAACAGTTTCTGGAAATCTATTGTATCAAAACAGATATAAGTAAAAAACAAAAATCAAATTATTCATTTTTGCCTGTAATCTCTGAAAGTGAAAGGGCTAGCTCAGATTCCTCAACATCATAGTAATGAGCTCCATAATACGCAACTTTTCCCCCATTAAACCCTCTCTGTAGCTCTCACCGTTTCCGAGATCCTCATGCATCTACTCGAATTTCACTCACCCGGTATATTAGATCAACTTACGTTTATTTTATTTCAGATCGGCTAGAAACAACTTCGGGGACGACGCTATTGGATATGTAAAAGTTGAAAGAGATATTTGAACAATGAAATGCCGAATCACCCAAGAACTTCATGATTTGCATCCATTTCTTCCGACTTTTCGGTTCGAAAAGAACAATACAAAATCAACTTTTCAAGTGCATTAGTAGTTTTATTCAAACACTTTGGCACTATACACGATTTCATAGTTTCTGGATTCGACATTCTTATCAATTTTCGACACAAACTTCATACACACAGGTCGGGAGCAGAGCACGCACTAACCGACCGTTGTAAAGTGACGTCACAACGGCCGATGACTCCTCGTCGCCGCACGCCTAGCTAAACAATGAAATATTTCGGAAACTATGAGACGTATCAAAAATTATATTTTACGGTATTTTTTCATTTTTAATAGAGTGTATTGTAAGATAAAAATCAAAAGTTGGTGATATTCGTCATTACGCATTTGTATAATTTTCCATTCTTTTCGATAAAAGAAAAATTAATTACTTATTATCATTAGTGTTTTACCAAACTTGAAGCTTAAAAATAAAGAAACGCCCATTTGACATTTCGTTGGAATATCCGACAGTAGCCTACTAGCATCGCTACTAGATAATGTATTAAAGTAATGACAAATACGCGTTAAGATATTTTTTTTTTTGCAGTAAAACGGCGCCCCATACAGAAAAAACGCAGCTGGAATTTTTTGTTGAAAATTGAACGAGGAATTCAAAAATGATTTTCTATTCGAAATATCTCAGTGGCGTACATTCTTTTATAAAAAATGAACATTCCCAGAACCTCTTTGAACTTACCAAATTGCATCCGCATATTTAGACCGGTTTCAGAGCAATAAATAAATAGTCAGTTTTTAAGAAAAAATTGAACACCCTGTATCTCGGAAAACGAAGCATTTGCGGACAAAAGTTATATAGCAAACGTCATTATTTTCTTATGCAGAATCTCCCCCTGAAGTTTGTCACACTTATTCACTAACACCCTGTATATTATAATAATATTACATAACATGTTTTAATATGGTAAACATATTGTAATACTATATTAGAAAGTATATGACCTTCATGCATAATGATATAATGGCTATACTGAGACCACAGAACGACGTTATAATAATAGTCAATCCAACCTTTTTGCGACTGGCTTATATAAGTCTATTTTGGCAAGTCATTACTTTATAACGTCGATGTAACGTCATAAAAGTGTGCCTTTTCGTCGTGTTGGCAGACATACCGACGTCTGAGCATATTACAAGACATAAGTCACGGACTTTTGCCAAATGTCTTGTAGACGTTTGTATAACCGAATTATGACCTCTGTGTGCTACTTGGGGACTTCAAATGCAGCAGCACCAACATGTTCAGTTTCAGACTCGATAAATATTAATTTTCATGACTACGTCAACTTCCCGAATCTAGTACTTGCTGAACTAAGGCCAAAGTGACTTTTTCTTTCAGAAACCATAACGACGCACTATAATCAAAATAAAAACGGTAGGGAGACAAACAATAAAGTAACTTGCTTAAGGTGAAAAAACGTGGTCAGGTGTTTTGGATAACCTTATTTCACACGCGTTTTCTTCGACTTTTTTCGTCGTATAACATGGTATTCACCAATACCCAAACAAGTGTATTATGGAAATAGTTCACTTCATTTCGTGTGTATATCTTTCGATAATAATATGGACAATATAAAACTGTTTCTGTCTTATCGTTTTCCACTCGTGACTGTCATAATAACGACACATTTGAACTTTCACAAACAAAACGGTGCTTTTGAACGAAACTCTTTCAGTGTTATTGTTTTCGTAAACGTTTCTTTTTCAAGAATTCAGATAACCAACAACAACAAATGATTGTCTAGTGATGGAACTTCTGTCTTTAAGTGGCCTATCAGAAAACAGTATGCTGCAAGCTCAAATTGCACTGCAAAGAATTTCTGAAATTTAACCCTGATATTTGTTCTAATTTATACTACAAACAATTTATTTGGATATGAAACTTGCCAAGTTATAAAATCAATATTTGAGAACGTAACAAATTATCTTTCAAATCCATTGAAGAACATTGTACATTCCTATAGCTATAGCTATGGTTTGAGGAACTGCTATGGAACTTAGCACCCGTTCAGATCTCAAGTGTTTTATCGGAGACGCCGAAAACCCCGAACGTCGTTTGTATCGACCTTCGGCCCTTTTTTCACATTTTTATTTTTGGTGGAATCACTAACACATGTGCAACAAAATGAAAAACTTTAGGATCTTTGTACTCTTCTGGAGTAATGCATTATTTCCATATAGGCATATTAATTTGCATGTCGGTGTGTTATGCATAAAATTTCAGAAAATTAGCCGTCGTTTTAGTTTTGTTTATGTATGTGGATGAATGAATGTACATAATTGTGTATTGCGCATGAAATATTTAAACACCTGCTGTATTCATGTTATGCATACATATCTTCAAAATATATTCTTACGGTCTTCCTGATGATCGTGCAAGTGTGAAATGGATTTTCGTCTACAAAAATGTATTGAAAACCTAGTGAATGCGATGCCAGTCTTGCATCAATGTTACAAATGATTTCTGGTGAGTGCTCCTTCTTGGATTTTTTTTTCTTGATCTCATTCATATGAATAAGTTTGGAATAGAAAATCTAATTTTTACTTTCATACTTTTTTTTGAGTTTGGATCCTTTCAAAATATCTGTCAGATGTAGTTGAATGCCCAGCGTGGCTTAAGCCGGGAAAGTAATTGTTTTCTCATAGATATTCCCAAAATTATTTAATTTTTATTGTGGATTTTTCAATTCACATCTCTCTCTTGCATCAATGTTACAAATGATTTCTGGTGAGTACTCCCTTTTGGAAAACATTCTTCTTTGCCTCATTCATCTATATGAGTTCTTAGTTAAGACTGGAATAGAAAATCAAATGTTCAATTTCAGATTTTTTCTTTCGAGTTAGGATCCTTTCCGAATATCTATCAGATGTAGCTCAATGTCCAGCGTGGCTTTAGCCGGAGAAGTAATTGTTTTTTCTGTTAGACATTCATGAAAATTTATTTAATTTTTATTATGGATTTTTCAATTCACAGAAAAATATTTCCATTTAATATTCAATTGAGAATGTTTCCCCTTTCAATATTACTCTTGTACAGTACGAGTTAACACAAATTTTATAATATCTTTACAAAATTCATAAAAAGTGTACTTCTGTAAACCTACTCTATATTCTATATTTTATACTCTATAACCCTACTCTATTTTTTATACTGTGTATTTCCTGTAAATAAAGTTTATTATTATAACAGGTTATCTTGAACGATGGAAGATAGTGACTAAAGTATATCTTTGAGTCGCAGATAAGATTCCACTTTTATTTTGTGAACACCCTGTTCATATTCTCAAAAAAATCAATCTATCATACCCTATGATAGGTTATAATGTCAAAAAAACACTAATTTTACAGTGTCACTTTGAAAGAAATATTTTTAACATTTTTCCATTTCTGCAAAGTGAGATTACTTCTAGAAAATGTGTTTCCCAATTCTTCCGGTCTTCCTGATGATCATGGAAGCGTGACATAGATTTTCGTGACAAACATGTATTGAAAACCTAGTGAATGCGATGCCAGTCTTGCATCAATGTTACGAATGAATTCTGGTGAGTGCTCCTTTTTGGGAAACATTTTATTTCAAATTTTTCTTGTGAGTTAGGATCCTTTCAAAATATCTATCAGATCTAGTTCAATGTCCAGCGTTGCTTTAGCAAGGAAGTAGTTGTTTTCTGTTAGATATTCACAAAAATAACTTAATTTCCATCACGGATTTTTCAATTCACAGACTAATCTCTTTTTTCAATATTCAATATATAATGAAGACTGGCCAGACGCTGTGGTGTCACCCAATCAAAATTGCACAAGTAACCCCTTCACCACACTTATTCACTTCACACCTATATGCCCATTTCAATAACTATGTTATCATCATCAGTAGGTCAACTACACTAAATAAATTGTAACATTTTCTTACAATTTATACCTGACGTTTTTAATTGGGTTGATTTATACTAATTACAAGTTCCTCAAGTCGCTAATGGGATCTCAATGGTTCTATGGGGATCAAAGAAAACGAAGTGAAATACATAAGCTCATTACCCTCATTAAGTAAATTTTTTGTGGATAACTATACTCTTCAGGCAGTCTAATTTTCTAGTGTCGTTAACCGATTTGATCATTTTCAAATTATGAATATTAATTTTGTGACAAGATTCTATCAGATGTTTGTGGAACCTTTTAGAAATAGAACGTTTTGTCTGACCATAATAGACTTTGACACAATTTTGACAACTAATTTCACAAATTCCCGACTTATCTAATATGCCAGTTTTGTCCTTCGGGTTTTCTAATAACGTTTGCAAGTTATTTCTATCACCATAAACTGCTTGGAGATTTACATCCCGGAATATAGTGTTGAGACCTCTCGTGAGCTTTAGATGGAGAGGAGAGGAATTCTCACGAATCTTTTGCTTTCCGTCCATGCATAAGGATCTCAATTTCAAAAATTCCTTGACTCTTTCTGTTTCAAACTTGCTCGTCTCTAAAAGTTATTCCAAGTACTGTAAGGTTTCAGGAATAGGTGCATTCGGAAACAGAGAGCTTACATCGAATAAAACCGAAATATCACCTTCCACCAAAGTTAAGTTTTTGATTCTATCGATGACCTCATAAGAATTTTTGGTAGAGAAACTATTTTGTTCGATGTAAGCTCTCCGTTTCCAAGTGTTTCCAACCTTGCAGTACTTGAAAGAACTTTTAGAGTCGAACAATTTTTGACTTTGACATCCTTATGCATGAATCAAAACTATTTCATATTCCAAAATAAATTCTACCAACAGAAGAAATGCACCGCTATGGGCAATTGTCTATAACCATTCATGGCAAAGCTTTTTATGAGTAAATTCGAAACGAATCTGAAACTTCAAAGTCAATATTTCCCAAAAATTTGGCTCAGGTATGTGGATGATAAGTTCTGTATTTTTGACATGAGAAATCAAAACATAAACGTCTCCCTAACATCCATGAATTCAGTGTTCGAACGAATCAACTTCACGGTAGAAATGGAAGTTGACGGACAATTGCCTTTCCTTGACACTCATCCGAAATAAAGAGCGTACAACTACAGAAAGTCCACCCACACGAACAGGTTCATCTCAGCCGATTCAAAACACCACATTCAACAAAAAATGTCTAGTTTCAATTTTCTAATACACAGGGCCGTAAACTTCCCATTAAATGCTCATCGTTTTCAAAATGAAGTCAAAAAAATCGAGGAAATAGCAATAATTAATGGATATACACCAGACATGAAACCACGATTCTGGGAGAAACGACGGAAAGCAAAAGATTCGTGGGAATCTCTCTCGATCCAAACCTCACGAGAGGTCTCAACACTATATTCCGGGATGCGAATCTCCAAGCAGTTCATAGCAATAGAAATAACTAGAAAATTAGACTACCATAATGAAAATTTACTTAAAGAGGATAATGGCCTATCTATTCCATTCTGTTTTCTTTGAGGCCCATAGAACCATCAAGATCCCAATAGCGACTTGAGGAACAGTAATTAGTATAAATCAACCCAATTAGAAACACCAGGTATAAATTGTAAAAAAATGTTACAATATATTAAGTGTAGTTATACCTACTGATGATAACATATTCATCGAAATACGCATATATGTGTGAAGTGAATAAGTGTGGTGAAGAGGTTACTTGTGCAATTTTTTGATCAATTGATAATGTTTCCCTTTTCAACATGAATACCCCGCAAGAGGTTATCTTTAACAATGGAATATAGTGACATGAGCTCATCTTTGAGTAGCAGATGATATCATTTTGATTTTATGAACACCCTATTCATATTTTCGAACAGATCAATTTTTTTCAATTATTCGTTCAGAACATGTCGGCCAATAGCAAGAAAAAAAATCCTCACAATAAATTACATACAAATTATAATGCTACTTTTGAGAACGATTCATTCATCGTCCACCACCCTGTAGTTCTTGGAAGATATATTTATTCCTAGCATCCAATTAAATACTGAAATTTCAAAATATGATTGTTGGAGAGAGTTAGAAACTTACAACCATGTTGATACTATTATTACCTATTCTTCTTCCATCGTCGCCTAAATTTCGTATATTTTCATTTCATAATGATCCTTTAATGATAATTTCGAATCGTGCAAACGTACAATAAACAATCGAATCTAGGTGTAATATCTGTCAGGTCGGACCACATTTCATACAAATAAAAGCACAAACAAAATTAAATCCTGAATGCATCTCAGCGTGAGGCTATTCTTTGTTTTGGCCGCGCGTCTATTGTACCAACAATTTATTACAAATTTGATTTTTATACGACTATAAAATTCTTTAAATGTTACGAGGCATAGAGAACACGTAGGAAAATGAAAATTATATTCATAATTTGTGTCAGGCCACATGTTATTTTTATTAAATATGCGTGAAGATTCAACATCAGTGTCCTTTAGCACGAGCTGTAACAATTTTTCAATGCATTTAATTTGTTCAGTAAGACAACAAACTCATTTCGTTCATAATTTTCATACATTACCATGAAGTGAAAGAATTTATTGAGGAAATCAATTGCTGATCCAATAGTTGTTTGCTATATACACTTATATACCCTGTGATCGAAAGTTATTGCTTCATATGCGAGGTTACTTCAAGTTGCAAGTATTATTGGTTATTTTATTCCTAGATTCCAGTAAAACTTATCTGGAAAATATCAATATGGACTACCAAAAAAAATCTTATCATCAATTATCCTTGGTTTGTCCCGACTATTATCAGTCAGTTGTTGCGAAAAGTTATATGGTTGCGCACATGAAATAGTGTCCATAACACATTTCAATTGGAACCTCAACATTAATTCTTGGATAAAAGCATAATAAAAATTGTTGGATACGCTGGGTCATTCTTCAGAGCGCTGTTGTTCATGTTATATCCACTGAAATATCAACATTTTGAAACTTTATCGAAAATAATCCTAACCAATTTCTTATAGGAAATTTCATTTCACACACCTCAAGAGAATTAATATTGAAATTGCTATAATGAAAGCAACACAAACTTGTTTCTCTGTAGAAATCGAATATTGGAAAATATTGGGTTGAAATTGTGAAAATATAGGCATAATTGTATAAGCGAAATATCGTTCAGAAAAAATGTTAGATTCGGAGAAATTGATAGAATATCACGAAAAATATCAATGAAATATTCAAAGACAATATTGGCGTATTCCCAAAAAAAATAGAGTTGGAGAGATAATTTTATAATCTTTCAGGTATTCCAGGTTGCATTTTTATACTAACATGTGTACATCATTACGCAATACTGACATGTGAGTAAGGAATTTTTGTAATCCATTAAAATGTCATTTGAAGAAACCTATCATCTAATATAGATAAATATTACTTTTAGAATATTGTAAGAAAACTATCCAACTAATACGCTATGAAAATTAAATATTATACTCTTCAACTCTAGTATCGAAATGAGACGAATATTGGAATCAATAATGAATAATATGAATATTGGGAAAAATATTTCCAAGATAATATCTAATACATATAAATACGGTATGTCAAATATCTATCAATGACGAGAATACTAAAATCGCGTAATTTCAATGATTATGAGAGCTATAAGCAATAACTATTTTTTTACATGCAACTATTACCAGATAGAAAAAGCATATCTGAACTTTGTCAACTTTTTCCAACGGAACAACAATCCAAATATCCTAATTTTTGGTCATGGTATAAATTGTTTGATTTCTAGATTTTGTATTTTTGAAACAATTCGGTGTTTTAATTTTTCCTCTTTTCATTTTCTCTCCACATTTGCTCAATAATTTATTCGCTGTTTGATTTGAAATTGATTTTTTTCGCACTTTTGCCGCCCTAGGCGGCCGTCTATTCTTGACTAATGGTAGAACGGACCTGGACAAACACTGAATTTTCTGGCCCAGTTTCCTTCTGTGGTCTCTCCAAAGCCCACATTGAAGAAGAGTTTGTGCGTTGGGAAGCTGGCCAAATCAAAACTCACAGGAGTAAGGTTCCAGGACAAAGACAACGAAAAAGGCTTCTGAGACCATCGCCAAATAAAGTTAAACTTATTCTCGAGTTCGACAAGTAAGACTTGAAAATGGTAACATGACTGCTCACCCGATATTGTCCTCTGAGGTATCACCTCAAAAGATAGATAGATAGTGAACTGCGAGAACTTCGCTGAAACTTAGAATAGATGGAGGGTAACATACAAAAACCTTATAGGTCGAGGTACAGAGAGACTGGAGAGCCATATCGACCCCCCTACAATATTCAATTCTCGTATTTTGCATATAAAATATATTATTGAATTGAAACATAGTCCTCTATACCGGGTGACCCAGAACCAATGTACCCCCTGTATCTTCATTGTTATTTTATATGGATGTTTCGAATTAGCAAGTATCAAGTATCAAACCAAATATGGCACAGACCGGAACCGCATCCAATTTTTATATTTCAAATGGAAAGTATACATTTTTTTTTTCAAATTACCGTTCGGTATAAAATTACTTTTCCAATGATATATCACAATCATACTTCCAATTCACAATCTGCTGATATAATTGAGATTTTATGAAAAATTACTTTTTCTATTCCCCTCGTAACGGAACATTTTCATGAAAGTATGCTATGGAAGATTGAACAATATCATGTAAGTAACCATAATTCATGGCCAAACTTTTTACACAATAAGTTTTATGCAGACCAACTATTTTTCCAATTTTAGTTTTTCTTCATTTTTCAACATCAATACACTCATTTCTTTTAAATGGTAACAAAGGAATTTTTGAAGTTGGTAGAAACTTCAATACATTTCGAAATATAAAACATGAAAAACCTCCATATTTTTGTTTCACACTTATTTTTATGAAGATAATTTCCATGCTATACGTTCATTTGTATTGAACCTTTCAACTTCATGTTAGTTGGCTATGGAATTAAATTTGTTGAATTGTTCTGTCGTTGTGTTTTCGCCAAATTGTTGACATTTCGAATGTTCCGAATTTTCTAAGATAATCATTTGTGAAATGAACAACTACTACCGATTTACCCAAACTGAAAAAGTTGATATGCTGTTGATTTATGGAGAAGCAAGGAACATTCCTGTTTAGGCTTGCGTCTGTACCAGGAGAGATATCCTAACCGTCCGCAACCTAGTAGTATAAACTATTTTGCAATATTGGAGTCACAGTTCAGGAAAGAACGGAATAATCATGATGGGGAACATGTTATTGTAAGCGAAGATACGGCAGCGGTTGAAATTGATCCAAATACATCATTAAGGCAGATCGAATATGAGGTCGGGGTACCTAGAGAAACAGCAAGAAAAATTAAAAAAAAACACTGGTTTCGTTCATTCAAATATCAAATTCATCAATATTTGTATAAAAATGATGCACAGAGGAGGATTGTGTATTGTAACTGGGTTATACGAAAAAAAACAGAAAATCCAAATTTCCATTACAATATTATATACAGTGATGAATCACGTTTTACAAACAATGGTCATTTCAATAGAAATAATTTACGTTATTGGGCACAAGAAAAGTGTTCAGAGAAGGAAGACACCAGGAAAGATTCGGATTAAATGTTTATCTAGGAATTTTTGGAACCAGAATAGTGGGACCAATTATTTTTGATGGAGCTTTAACGGTACCTACAAATTTTAAATGATCCATTCCCTTAGCGACACGTCGCGTTATGTATTGCCAACAAGATGGAGCACCTCCACATAATTCAAACGTAGTCCGAGGACATCTTACTAGAACTTTCAAAGACAATTGGATTGGTACTCATGGTCCAGTTCGTTGGCCACCAAGGTCACCAGACCTCACGCCAATGGATTTTTTTGTTTGGGCTAACTTGAAGAATAAAGTTCATGCTCATAATATACCTCAAAATCGCGAGGAACTTGAAGACAGGGTAAGGAGATCCATCAACGAAATTACTCCGGTTCAACTAGTGAATGTTATGCGGGCATGCTCCGAAAAAATACAAAAATGCATTGACGTTAACGGGCGACATTTTGAACAATTTTATTAATTGAGTCTGTCATAGGAGTTGAATTTCTTTTGAATTGAATTAGAAAACTGTATATGTTCCAAATGTCTACCATTTTGTAGGAAAATTATCGAAATAAATATTTTGTTGCGTCCGATTTTGCAGTTCCAAAAATAATTCCAGACCTATAGAACAAATTCAATATCATAGCCAATTGAGATGAAGTTGAAAGGTTCAATACAAATGTAGGTATATCATAGAAATTATCTTCATAAAAAATAAATATGAAACAAAAATATGGAGGTTTTTTCATGTTTTGTATTTCAATATGTATTGGAGTTTCTAACCAACTTCCTATGTTGGCATTTAAATGAAATGAGTGTATTAATGTTGAAAAATGAAAAAAAAACTAAAATTGTAAAAATAGTTAGTGCATAAAACTTATTGTGTAAAAAGTTTGGACATGAATTATTGTTACTTACATGATATTGTTCAATCTTCCATAGCATATTTTCATGAAAATGTTCCGTTACGAGGGGAATACAAAAAGTATTTTTTTATAAAATCTCAATTATATCAGCAGATTGTGAATTGGAAGTATGATTGTGATATATCATTGGAAAGGTAATTCTATACCGACTCGTAATTTAAAAAAAAATATATACCTTCCATTTGAAATATAAAAATTTGATACATTCATAACATCAAATCGAAGTACCGAATTTGAAACATCCATATAAAATAACAACGAAGATACAGGGGTGGGAATTGGTTCCGGGTCACCCGGTATGGTGTTGACTTTTGGGAATTTTATCGCAGATTTTCAAGGTGTGGATAATTAACTGAATCCATGAACATTTAGCCAATTCTGAAATCTTCTTTCAGTGAGGATGCCTGCGTGCAACGCATATCAAAAAGATTTGTTCTTCTCCAGTTCTCACTAGATAGTACAATTTAGGCAGATTCTTCTAGTTTTTCTCTTATAATGAAATTTCGTTATTCTATTCTAGCGCGCGATTGCCATTTGATTTTGGAATATATTCTGAACATTTTCAGCCTCTTATTTGTCGAATGTTGTTCTGACGCACTTTCAATGTTTCGATGTTCTACCGATATTTCTTCTGCCGCAGATATATTGTATATGCAATTCCTTTATTTTTCTTCTTATCAATCATAACGTTCAATGTACTTGATTAAAATCCTTCCATTTTCCAAATTTTCTCACGTGACCGAACGCATTTGTATTAGGTCTCTTTGATGTTGCACCAGATTGAATTACATTGCATACCTACATACAGATAGCCAGTAGAGCTCCAATGCTAGAGCTTATTCGTGATGAATGGCGAATGGCTTATATGCGCTGTCTTACGGTATCGAGAGAGACAATAACCCGCTTAACATCACGTTGTATAGAAGTACAGTGGTGCCTTTCCGGGAGGAGTTACTGGTGAAAGTGACCGCCTTGTCTGACCGTTCTTTCGCCATTCAAAACGAATAAGCTCTACACACTCTCGACTGATGTGACGTCAAATAGGTGAAGTTCACATAGCGCGCTTCTATTTTCGTTTGAAATGATGATTTGGCACGCGAAATTTCAATTACTTGTAACAGATTTAGAAATGCAAAATCCCTTCGAATATTTAAGTGGTATTTCTCTCAAAAACTGGATAATCGATGGGTAGCGAGAAAATGTGAATAATTTTAGGAATTATCCCGTGTTCACAAATATCACGAAAAAAACCTAAATCTGCATTCATGAGCGTTGGAAATATAAACAAATAATTCAGAAAAAAACTTGACATTCGATCTTAGGTCGTTAATTCGGAATTGTTTGGTCCCAACAATTAGGAAACCAGAATAAAATAATTTTCGAATTAATCCAAATACAAATATTATAACACATTTTGTATTGTTACGAAACTGGGGTCCGTGATTAAAATACTTGAGTATTATTTCCACAAAATACTTGTACTCTGACAACATTTTGCCAGAAAGGAGCCAGATTTCGAGATAGATGAAAATAAGAAAAGCGATGTCAAAAAGATGTTGTGCAATATAATATCGTGATGGAAGGAATCGTACAGTAAAGTTGCTCTCTTCTTGAGTAAAACAGAGGAAAAGCTTCTCACTGGAAGCTATGACGATGTTTCTGTGCTCTGACGGTTCCATGATGACGATGCAAGTGACTCAGATGATAACTAGATTGAGCTTCTATAGTATATCACGATTGACTGTCCGAAAAAAGAAATTCATGTTAAATGCACGCCTCATATCGCAGAATTGTATCCTCTGTACGTTAGTCACGATCAAATACCTCAAAAAATCAAATTCCGACCTTACATACGTTTTCAGCTACCTCACTACCAGACTCCATCAAAATTTCAATTAGTTTAAAAAAATTCACGTTATCAGTGGGTCATTTTGTGTCAACCATTTCGAATTTGATATTTTTGACTGCAATTTGGTTTCAGCGATCTCGAAAACATAGGAAACCCAATTTTTGTGATGCTGGTTTTCTGTTTACTACTTGCTAGGGATAATGCGACGGTAGTAGTAGCGTTTTGAATTTATAAGTGAGATGAGTGTAAGCAGATTTTGCATCTAGGTTTTTTGTAACATATTCCGACGTTTCGTTTTTGAACAGTTTTTCTGATTTTTTATAGTTGTTTTCATGGTTTTTTTGTTCGTTGTTTGGGATTGATTTATTGATAGGTTTTAATGATAGCTAGAGTGAAAGATGTATTACGTGAGGTGTTTTTTTACTTATGAAGATATGATCAATTGTAGTGCTAGTATGTTTACTTTGGTGGGAGAGATTATGTATGCGATAAATCCATTTTCTGTTAGTTCATTTAGATATTTTTTTCTGATTTTTGATAGTTGTTTTTTAAGTAGTATTCGTTGTTTTAATGGTTTTTTTGTGCTTTTTTTTTCGGGATTGATTTATTAATAGGTATATATGTTGTGTAGTTATCTGTTAAGCTTGTTTCAATGATAGCTGGAGTAAAAGATGTATTATGTGAGATGTTTTACTTATGAAGATATGATAAATTATAGTGCTAGTATGTTAACTCCGGTGGGGGAGATTATGTATGAGATACATCCATTTCCTGTTAGTTTATTTAGAAATTTTTTGAGCAGTTTTTCTGATTTTTGATAGTTGTTCTTTTTGTAGTATTCGTTGTTTTCATGTTTTTTTTGTTTCGTTTTTTTTTCGGGATTGATTTATTAATAGGTTTGTTTGTTGTGTGGTGATCTGATAAGCTTGTATCAATGATAGATGGAGTGAAAGATTTGTTAAGTGAACTGTTTTTTGACTTATGAAGATAGGATCTATTGTAGTGCTGGTATGTTAACTCCGGCGGGAAAGATTATATATGAGATAAATCCATTTTCTGTTAGTTTATTTAGATATTTGTTAACTTTAACAGAAAGTTCGTCCATGAAATTTATATTACGGCTTTACTAAATACCAGACGTTTTTGTTCCTTTATGTTCAATTTTCAGTATTTCGTGTTTATTTATATTTGTCTGTCTGTTTTTTTGGAATTTTTTTGCAATTCTCGTTATAGTTAGTTTTCTTTTAAGTCATGCTTTCCAACAACTGCCATAAGGATCATCTTCTTTCTTTTTTCAATGTTTTTCATCCTTTTTTTAAAGTTTTTGGGAAATGTAGCTGTTGTTCCATTTTTTTTTATTTCGTTTATAATATTATATCTCATATCATTGTCTTTAATCACAGACAGGGGCAAATTGTTTTCGCTTTCATTTGTATTCAAGAAAAGTTTTCCGGGCATACTTTGTACTTCTGGATCATTTTGTGAATATACATCACTGCTGCTTTCCAACTCAGATTCAGTCGAAATATAGCTCAAATCTATGACTGAATCGCCGTCATCACTAACATTGAAATATGTGTTTATATTATATTCAATAATATTCTATGAAATTGTTGAAATATTGATTATTTTGTTAATTATAAATTTCTAAAGTAAACAAAATAAAAAGAATCGAGTGTATATTGTGATGAAATTATATTTCATATTATTATCAATTCTATGTCAAATTCATTTTTCAACTTCAAAAAAACGATATTTGTTTGAAAAATTGTTATAAACAAATGCATGATTCGATTATTTTTCCTTAGGTTACTAATTATATTTGAAAAAAAATATTTCTTAAAAAAAATTGTAATTGTTTATAATAGTTTTTTATTATTTAAATAATATATCAATAAAAAATTTTTCTTTGAAATTCATCATTGGTTATTCTCTACATTATCATTTTCTTCATCAGTAATGTTACTGTTTATTAATTTGACAATTAGTTATAAACAAACTTTGATTGATTTTTTTTAATGGTATAAAAATTAATAAAAACAACCATATACAACAAACAGTTCATAATATTTTTTTGTTGATTTGTCTAGAAAATTCTATAAAATAAAAAACAGATTTTCAACAGTTTGTCGAATATGATTGTTTTTGTTGTTATTTCTTGTACCATTAAAAAATCAGAGTATGTTTGTGAATAATTGTTAAATGAATAAACAATTACATTATCGATAAAAAAATATATATATTTTTTTATTAGGTAGAGAATAAACAATGATGAATTTTCAATAAAAATAACTTTATATAATATTTGAATTATAAAAAAAAATATTAAACGATTATGAACAACTGAAATAAATGTTAAGAAACCATGTTTTTAAAATATCATAATAAACTGTTAACAACCTAATGCAAAAAAAAATAGGAAAAATATTCAACTTATCCATTTGTTTATAAATATTTTATAAAGAAATAATAGTTTTGGAATACTATAGTCAAACATAAAACTGATAATCATGTAAAATCAATGAAAACAATTATTTATTTTATTTTTCATATTTTGTCAACTTTAGAAATTTATAATCAATACAATAAAGAACTTATAATTTCTTTATAAGTATCAAGCCGGATACTGACTTGAATGTGCATGCGTTGAGTCGGGGCGCATGCACATGCACATTCAAATCTGGACGTGTCATTCGCAACAACTCAGCGATGTTCATATATATATATATATATATATATATATATATATATATATATATATATATATATTTGTAATAGTTTTCTTGAATCCTTCCTGTATATTTTTTTCCTGCTTGTTGTTGATTCCAAATGTGATACGTATTGTTAAAGACCGCTGACTTCTTCAGTTTTATTTATTCATAATTTCAATAACAATTCAGATTTTTTTTTGACAAGAATTTCTTTGTTGACTATCATCAGGAAGAATATGAGTGATGTAGCGTCAATTTATGAGTTCATTTTGAATTTTTCACATAATGTTCATAACAGCTTCTTAATAGTGCGATCAGCATTAGAGCATTGGCGTATTCATTTGCAGATTTAATGGGAAATTTAGTTGTTGACATTGATTCTTCGTCGTTTAATAGAGTTGTTTTATTATGAAGGTTCAAATCTAGAATTTAGTTATTTATGAGTGTAATAGACGCTGACATCAAACCTCAGCCAAATCTATTACACCCTCATATAATTAACAAATTCTAGATTCTTGAACCTTTCATAATAATAAAACAACACCTAGTTAAAACGAACGGAAAATAATCAATGTCAAACAAAACCTAAATGTTGATCATATCTACCCCATTGAAACGATCTGCAAATTCTAAATACCAACACCACAAACAGCGCAAGTCTTGAATCAGCGCAATCACGACTACCGACCTCTTATAGAACAAGAAACATGTTGATAGGACTCCATTATGTGGAAAAATTCCAAAAATAGGAAAACTCTTTAATATAAATTGACCGCTACACATCACTAGGTAAGTACCCCATATCAATGATGATATGTTTTCATACAAAATAACAAAATTGTTCTTGTCACAAAAAAAAAATCTGAAAATTGTTATTGTTTATTATAGAGAATTATGAAATAAATAAAACTGAAGAAGTCCCAGGCCCGGGACGAAACGTCTTTAAACAAATACACGTATCAATAATTGTGGAATCCAATAACCCAAGAAACTAGGGAAAAAAAATATATATATATATATACATAAATGTAAAATTCGGGTTGAACCGGACCTTTAGACGTGTCAGCTCCCAGTTTGGAGCCATTTTCAAAAAGGCTGAAAAAATGTAAAAAGCATCAATAACGTTAAGGAAAAGAAGTGACTTTCACATTGAGGTCTCAATCTACCCACTCCTTAGGTGTAGTCACTTAAGAAGGAAATAAAGTGATTTCATACTGAGGTCTCAATCTGTATACTCTTCAATTGTAGTCACTCAGGATTTTGTGATACCGGGGTATTAATCTGCCTACTCCCCAGGTTCAATACTAGTTCTCTCTAATTTTTCAATCTGCCTACTCCTTCGAGAGAACTGTAGTTACATGAGAACGTTCCACTTGCATTTTTCGTTGAAATTTTACTCTCATGGCGCCTAAAGAAGTTTCACTACTCCTATTTTCCGTCCTTTTTGCATCAGAAGCGTTTCGGTTTGAACGTTAAATAAAAACGTTGCACTCAAACTCGACCTTGATATTTTACTCTCATCCCACCCAAAGAAGATTCACTTCTTCTATTTTCATCCTTTTTTGCCCCAGAAGCTTTTGGTTTGGAACGTTACATGAAATTCGACCTTGAAATTGTACTCCCATCGCGCCCAAATATTCACTACTCTCATTTTTTGTCCTTTTTGCAGGTAAAACGTTACAGAAAAAAGTTGCACTTAAATTAGATTTTGAAGTTTTACTTTCATCACGCCTCAAGAAGTTTTTACTATTCCAATTTTTCGTCCTTTTTGCGTCATATAGATCTACTATATGTGGAAATTTTGTTTTCATTGGACATGCCATCGAGCCAAAGGAAAAATAAAGCGGCGAATCGCCTCCCCTCTCGGCTTTATACTTCCTATTGAAAATCCGATGTAATTCAAATATTTACATTATATGGGCCAAAGTATCGTACAAGCCCCTTGCTATGTTTGTTTCCAGAAAAATAATGTGAGGGAATGTAATTGGCATTTGAATGACATGATGGTTGACCATCGCTTGTCCACTCTCAATAATTAAATATAATGAATGAATATATATCAAATGTATCTTACCACCACAATCACATACCTCAGCAACTCTTGCCATAACCTCTCAACAGACTAGTCTTCCACAAAATAATAGTTTTAACAAGTTCTTTTTGAATTCTTAACGTGACGAGTTTCTTTCAAATTATAGTGTCGTCTCTTGTCGAGAGAGCCTTCTTGTACTGTCTTGCCTCAAGTAAATAATTCTCATAATATAGATGTTAGGCAGTAGAAAATCCTCACGCTATATGACGAGTAAAGTGGACACCGGTGGCTGGCATACCCTTAAATACACAAACACCTCAAATAAATTGTACCACCACTCAAACTAACAAACCTCTAACCAGGTTTTTTAATCTCACTTTTCCTGGAAAGCAACCACCGAAAAAACACACAAAACAATAAACTCACAAAGTAAAAACTCCAAATTTCGACATAAATGCAAGTAGGAGGTCGAAAGAACATACCATAATACAACATGATTTTAAACTTGAACTCGGAGAACAGCGTTAAGATCTGCTGGGAGGGGCACACCCCTTGTTCATTCGAAGCAAACAGACTGGGGCGTCGTTCAGAGGGCTTGCAAAATTACCTAATTTCATAATCAGAATGACTGAAAGTCATAGGGTAAAATGGAGTACAAAATCACGAATTAATTCATCAGTTTATGAATGAGTTTCGATTGAAAATTATTCTTCTCGAACTGAGAAGACACGAGAAATAATCGAGGTAACTATGCTGTACCTTAGTTTTGAAAAAACAATGAATAGTTTGGGCCATTTCCATCAATAGGGTCTGAGACGTTGATATTTTATTTTTATTCGACAACAATGAACGGGGATATAAAGCTTTGTTATTTGTTCAGAAAGTAGGCCTATGTGATCACGAAAACTATCATTATGGTATCATATGAGGTCAGACAAACTCCCTCAATCTGGATCCCCACAATCACTTACCATACAACATTGAGCATACCACTTCAGATCGTTTTAAGAGCAGATCAAATCATTTCTTCCTATGTCATTGTTTTTATAACACTGAATAATTTTTAGAAACACCGTTCTTTATGTTATGTGTTTCATTTTAAGCTATGTATTTTATTGGTACTGTACTGTGTTTTTACTTTCACATATTTCGTTCCCTGCTAACTGTATTTTCGTCTTATTGAGTTTTTGTGTTATATCTTACCATATTGTGTGATATTTTACCATTTTTGCTTTCCAAATTTTACGATTTCTGTTTTTTTCTCTGTTTTTTTTCAAATTGACTTGCATCAAACAATTGTAATAATTGTACACGTTGTTAAATAAATCTATCTATCTATCAAATACTGGGTGGTCATTGATTATGGACAAAATTATTCAGTCTTCCAATACAGTGAAGATAGTATTTACACGTTTTTTTCCATGGATATTTCCAACCTGAATTATTCAATATGCCTGTAAATTGCACAGCCAATTTGTGACACCAATTGCATATACTCAAATAAACCCTAATTGCCAAAAGAAATACCGATAAATGCAGGTCGGAAAGAACGGGTAATAATTTAATTTCTATAAAAATAAGTGACCAGAACTGACTGGGAAGATGAAATATTTGACGTCGTTTCAAGTTAGGATAATTTATATAATTGGTTCATTAACATTTTACCTCGACCATCCTCAGGATAATTAATATTTTCTACTCGAATAGCAGCCGTCTTTCGATTTACAATGAAACCAACATGCGATATTATTTCCTGTTTACCAGGAAAATTTATTACTAGATATGTTTGTCTTATTTTCCAGGTAAGGTTACTCTAATTACTGTACTTGGGTGGGTCATCAGGAATTCCATATTTCTCGAGAGCGATTATCAATATTATGATTCACAAATCAGTATGAAATACAGTTGTTCTCTGTCAAAAACATAAGGGGTGTCTTCTCTGTTTTCAACTAGATATATGTCTATTGAAAATAATATGCTTTGGAGTAATACACAGGAATTAATTCTAAAGTTTTTAATTACATTTTTATAACGTCAAGTCACAATATTTAAAAAGAGTTTTTTATTCCTGTATATTATTCCAAAGCATATTATTTTCAGCAAGTTATGGATACAGAACGTGAATAACTATTTTTGCTCCGTGGAATTGTATATGGGCATAAATTTAAAAAATGTCCAGCTGAAGGAACAATATATGTCGCATCCTCCTCTCATGAATTTTGAACGGAACTGTATCGACGAGATGTAAACTTGCGGCAGGGTGTTTTTTACATAGACTGCAGTGGTCATTAGCACTTTCAAGGTCGATGTATATTATCAGGACCGTTTAATCGAATTAAATTTTTGATAGTGAGCCCGTTTGTCTGATGAATTAATTGGGGTCGTTTCGTTGGTAGGTTAAGAATTAACTGAGATTGGGAAAAGGATTTTTGTTGTATGTCAGTGAATTCAGAGCAATCCAAGAGTTAGGGTACGGACATGCCGAAGATACATGAATAAGCGCGGTCGAGATCGCGGCCCTGGTTTAAATCGATGCCAGGCAAAACATACCGAATATGCTTTCCTTTTAGTGTTCTTCGCGATTTCTGAGAAGGCTGACATGTTTCGGGAAAATTTGCCAAGTTCTATAATATGTATAAAAGTAACAGTAGTGAAGACATTGATTGTATGCCTTCAAGTGAAAAGTGGTGGATCATTTGTAATTTTTCGAATCGCCATTTTAGTGTTCATCCTATAAACCGAAAAAGACAGGAGCACCGAAGACCAAATCTATTAGTTCATCCTTCATTGTCTTTTACGTATTTAAACAACCCAAACGTTCACAACATGTCGCAACGAGAAACAAAATAAATAAATACCTTCCGTATCTCCAGTAAATATCACGTGGTTCGAAGAGCACCAATGAACGTGCTAGTTACCTCGCGACCAACAGTTCGATCGCTATGTAAATCAATAGTTATTTGTATGCCAAGGCCGAAAAATACCTTTTTAGCGTGCCGAAAGAAAAGTTATCGCCAAGACCGCTTGCGGCCGAAGCAGTATAATCTTGAGGTCGCTAAAAAGTTTGGCGGTCATGGCATAAACACTATTTTACGCGCAATCTTCATAATTAGTAAAATAGATAAATGCAAATAAATATATTATTGCTTTAAAATCCAACACCAATACAATTTAATTAACAAAGTCACAGCGTTGCTACGGAAAGATATGTTTGTATATAAAATATTTACATTTTGAAAAATTTTTTGCACTCCTTCAGAGCTAGACAGTATTGTAAACTCGGCGCTTTATACCTGCAAAATAATATAAGTAAGTATGTATTTGTTGTTAATTAAACAATTAATGCTGTAATCAATAAAAATAAACCTTGCCATTGTCGTATTTGAAAAATGTCAAATTTGGGAGTGACGTTTGGTTTGGCGGCCGTTGCTAGGGGTAACGGCCGCGAAATTGAATTTCGCGGACTGTGTTGAGAACGCGAAATACTTTGCCTGCGATTGCACGAAAATTATTTTGTTCTGACATCGACATCGCTGTAAACCGCGATGATACGCGGCAAGGGTGAACGGGTGAAGCTTCCTTGGTATGTACGATATCATAAACACAAAACACACACAGATAGAAAGAAAACTGCCATGATAAGGTCTGAAACACTGTTTGTGCTGCACACCGTGTCTGTTCAGTGAACTATTATTGCTTCAGTGGCGACATCTTCCGACAAGCATATAAGTCAGTGCGCGGCAATATTTAAATAGTAGTATCCATTCTAAATTCAGAATACCACTAGAAAGTTCACTACATGAAAAATATATACTGGACATCTGTTTAAGATTACATCTTGGAACAATATGAAAATTTAAAACGAAATATGAAAACAAAGGAGAAAATTATAAAATATTGAAAGTACCTGAATATTGTATTTTTCAACATTTTCCTTACATTTGATATTCAAAATAGGAGTAAAACAGAAATCCATTAATTTTTCATGCATTTTGAACCTTCTGGCAGGCAATGTTTTGAAAAAATAAGGCAGATGGGCAGAAGTTTGTTTCTTGGTAACAAAAACTCATTTGAAATGGTCTGAGAAAACTTGTTTATTTCTTTATTCTTTTTACAATTATTTAGATATTTTTTATGTGCAATTATCTTTATTGGGTCAACTGCAGTCGTACTTTTTTTCAAAAAAATACTAAATTTTGAATCCACATCACTTTACGATACATAAAACGTTCACGATCAGTTAACTGACTACGTTTCAAATTCAGCTCTTGTAAAATCGATTTCTTCCTTTTACCTGAAACGAAATTTGTTCATCAATTGACGGTGGTGAAAATTGCACCCGAGATGGAACATACAGGGTGAGACATAATAAGACTGACAAACTCTGACTACAGATTCCTCATCTCATTTTGAGCTGAAAAGTTTCTATCAAGGTATGTCCCTAAAATGCATCCCCTCTGAGATACAGGGTGTCAGTAATACGAAAAAAAATTAGTTTTAAATTCTTGTCTCCAAAATTTCTCGAGGAAAACATTTGAAACTTAGAACACTAATCAAGGTTGAGAATCGTGAGAATTTACAGTTTAATTTTCGTGAACCAGTAGCGTAGTTACGATGGTATGTGGTCACACCTGAAAAGGTATTTTTGAAGGAACTAATGAAGAATATCTATCTATTTTCCATCATATTTTCTTTCGACAAGTGAATGGACAAATGAGGGTTCGACATCAGTTGATAGGTACTGTATTATAGTTACTTGTTAATGGTTGGTAAGCCAAAACAGGTCCTAAGGAATAAAAGTTATAGTGGAAATAAGACAAAAGTTATTTTCTTTATCTCACATTCAATATGAATTTCCACAAAATAAATAGATCATCAGTCGAACAATTCATAAATAGACATGGAAACAATCCTATGATAAAAACTACTTTCCCGGCTAATGCCACACTTGACATTGAACTATATCTGATAGATATTGTGAATGGACCCTAAATTTAAGATGTCAAAATAGTGACTAGTTTTTTTTTTCAGCCACGGATGATACCACAACTGATTTTATGAACATCCTGTCCATATTTTCGAATACAAATAAATATACACTTACAAGGCCATTTGTACTTCAGTGAAATATTAAATTCATTAATATACTTACCAACTATTAAAGATGCACATGATGAACTATTACCAACAGCATTATGGCTATGAATTTCATGTAGCTCCAGTCTAGATGTTGAAGTTCCTTCCCCAGGGTTTATTATTGGTACTAAAAATTCCGATCCTTGTTCTTGATCTATCGTAACTTCATCAATAAGGTTATCCACTTTCGCTCTTTTGACAGGAATTTGATTATCTTCAATGTTTTCATTTGAAGATTCTGGAAATCCAAAAGTTAATTTTAACATTATCAAAAACTTCAATAGTGGTGCATTTTTGAATCTGTATCACGTTTGAAGATCCAAATAGAAGAAACTCAATCATTACGTTGAGTATTAATTTTTACAGATGTCTTAGTTATTGTGTTTCGATTTTAATCAGAAGAAGGTCCTGGAAATTCAAACAATATTTCCTAATCTTTCGAATTATTTTCACTTTGTTTCTTGAGTATTTTTCAAGAAGCTTCCATGGAAATATTCAGGCATCCAAATAAATGACTTATATTGTAAAAAATGCAATCATTATGGTGTCAAGAGATTTCATCACTATTTCCATGTAAAATTCAACTAAGAAATAAAAAAAATCAACTTACCCAACAGATATAATGTAGGAAATGCAATTTTGGAAAGTCCTCTGTGGCTAACTACTTTGAAGTCATTTCTGAAGTGAACATCACACACAAGATATGTCTTGTAAATTTGTTCATCGGTTTTACCATTGAACAATGGGTTTTTGACTTTATCAACCCAAATTTTGAATAATTCTACTTCCCGATCTGGTCTTGGAAAACGATGGCGTTTACTGTACAAATCTTCACAATCAGGAACGCAACACTTCTTGGGGTTAAAATTTTCACTCTCCATGTTCAAAAAGAATAAAACAATTTTCAATTTTACACTCTTCACAAGTTCACACTAACCGTTGAAATGAAATCTGAAATTGAAATTCTAACCACAAAACACATGTGATTCTAACCAATATCCAAAGAACATAAACACGACTACCTACTCTCGCCATCTATCTAGTTTCATTATAATTAATTAATTTTATCCCGAGCATCAGCGCTGCAGGGATCCGTTCAGTGAACTAAAATCGATTCCCAGTAGTGTCATCCCTCTTTCCATTCTTTGTGTATGTGTTTTGTGATCATAAAGATGTTTACTCTGACATCTATGTAGCTATCGCGACCGCTACCTCAACCGCGCTCATCCATGTATCTTCGGCATGTATGCACCCTTAGATGTGTGTGCTACAAAAGCCCACAGTGGATTTTTTGATAATTGTGCTTTGTGGAGTGTTTTTTAAAATTGTGTTTAGTCTATATACATAGCTTGGATATAGTTAAAACGTTTCCGGATGTTAGAGTAAGTTATAAATCAAATACGTCTGAGCCTTTTTCTCTTGTTTGAGATATACCTTAAGCGAGTCATAGGTACGACCACCACCGGGGTCTGGGGTTTAACAGAGGGGGGACTCGAAATTAGCCTGGGAATTCCCTAATTTTGAATGTGTTGATCCTTCTGGTGTGTTGTGTTGCTTCTTCTGTTGTGGTGAGTTTATGATACAGTTTTAACGAAATCTGAAAATGGCTCATCGTGAAGTTTTGATCGAGCAAAGCAGGAAACTTGTGTTTCATTTTTCCAAAATTAAAAAGAAACTTCCACTGAAAACATTTCTGTTATTAATTGTGCAGCTGAGGCATTAAAATTGAGCCCTAGGTTAATTTCTAGAATATGGCACAAAAGCCCACGTGAAACAACTCTAAGTATTTCTTTAACTGTTACAACAATTGCGAAATGTAATGGTTTTAATGGCTTCCAAAACACGAGATTTGCCTGAAGGAGTTAAATCTGCAATACGTATATTTATTTTTACCATGATAGAAAATAACTAGTTTGTAACAAGAGAAAACCTATGACAAGAACTACAAAATAGACATATTATAGATGTCTGAAACACAACCTTAGGTATAATTTTAAGAGGTCTGGGTTTGCGTTTGTCAAATGATAGAAGGGCTCTGATGGAAAGACCAGAGATTGCATCATAACGGATAAGGTTTTTGAGAGAATGTGTAAATAATGCTGCATGTGATAGTCCCTTAGATGTGGTTTTCCTTAATGAAACGAAAATTTTTAAACATGGAAGTAATACATTTCAAACCTGGCATGACGATGGTGTGAAATATGTGCGGAACAGTTGCTCACAAGGCAAATGATACATAAATGTTCATGCTGGAAATGGAGATTGATTCATTGATGGTGCCGATCTTATATTTTCAATTAAAAATAAAAGTGCTGATTACCATGATAATATGAATTCGGAATTATAAGTGGATGGCAGAACATTAATTACCGAGACTTCTGGAAAAATTTCCCAGTCACACAAAAATTAACTCATACAATGGCTGCCAAATAAAAATATACGCATTCCTCAGCGTGCCTTTTAATGTGAACTGTGACAGTTTGTGCAGCAATTCAAGCCTCAGAAAATAGCATAACAACTGATGCATTAGTTTATAAAATGGGTCATTCTGTTCTACGACTACCACCATACCACTGCCAGTTCAATGTTATTGAACCAATATGGGCACATTGCGAAACATTTTATAACAGGGATAAAGGATAAAAGAACTACAATTAAACACACTGAAAATTTTATTAGAACACATTGAGAATGAGAAAAAATGTTGGATAGTCGAATATTACCCATTATAATTAATCTCAATGAAGATGCATCATCCAAAGAAGATAATTATTTTTCAGACGCAGACTGACAACTGAGAAATTCTTTGATGACTTTGTTACAATATGTAGCTGATAAAGCTATAATATAGGTTCATTTTAAATACCGTTATGGAAGTTTTATAATCCTATAATCGTATTTTCTAATACCGATCTACTTTTTTTAACAAATCGTATTGCTTCTTTCTTACTTAGTTTCCACACTAGTTTAATGGCTTACTGAATTCCCCTCAATTATTCTCTTTACTATTCCAAATCCGACCCTGGCAATTTACATGTAGAGAGAATTAAGTACGGACATACCTGCACTACATGCATTATCAAAGATGTTACTTCTAGTGCAATTTTTGCTGGACCGACAGCTGTCACTAATTTTTATTACCATAAGCAGATATTTGAAATCAAATAAATAGATATAGATTCCGCCTCACCAATGATTCATCGTCTACTTCGCCATCCGAATGGGTGATGTCGGAAGTTTCTTTTACAAGTTTGCTACACTGATAAGAACTAAGATTCTTATTAATATAGTTATCATTAATTTTATTAATTAAATTAGTCAAGCATACATTCCAGGTTCGAAAAAACTGTTCTCATACATGGTGGAAATATACGTTTCTGCAGTGACACAATCTTCAAGATGATACCAACTTATAAAAAACGACGTCGATCAATAACAACCTTTTATAAAGACTGAAATACGTACCTACTGCCGATTGCCTGTTGAAAACATTAACATTTTCAGGGAAATTGTATTTATCTTGAATTTGAGAGAATTTTTAACTAGCTACTTTATATCTAGTGCGAAAAAGATAATTCTTGAATTAGAAAAATATCTTGAGTATGGAAATCACAAATAGTCAAATGGCATACAGGGTAGGTCGAAAAATATAAAAATTGTACACGAGAAAAGTACCCTTATTTCAGGAAATTCAGCAAAATTTATTGAGAAAAGTTGTTCAGAATTGAAAGTTATACCTAAATACCAAAACATGGCCTTCCAAATAATATTAATAAAACAATGTATACATCTTACGTGTTACGTGTTTGCCTTTATCTGTGCAGTATTGAAATATCTCTCTCTGTGTAAAACCCCTCAAAACAGTGTGCAACAAGGAACAAAAATGAATGTGAAAGTGAACATCGGTATGTAATATTGCAAGGATACAACACATGAAAAAGTGAGTCGATCATAATAAGTAAACAATAGATAAGTTTGATAAAGCAACATAACCCTACCGAAATCGATATTAACATATAGCAGCTGTCGACAGAAAAAGTTCACACTTTTTGTCGGCCGATACACTCTAGATTCACCTCTCTAAAGATAGCCATACACAAAATTTAAATTATTCCGCAATTATTAGAATGAGTGAACCAACGTTGGAAAGGATTTTGGAGGAAATCCAGAGGAACAGAAGTGAGCTGAAAAACAGTATAGAAGCATGTGAAGCGAGACTCTTAATGAAATTCGAAGAACAAAATTGCAAGGTTCGACAATTAGAAGCGGAAAACCAATTCCTCAAAGCAAAAATTGAAACTCTGGAGCGAAATAGCAGAAATAATAACTTAATTATTTTTGGTTTCAAAAAGTACCCTGCAGAAATCACACTGGAATTTATTTGTGACCAAATCACATCACTTACTGGGGTTGAATTACAAGAACGCGATATCAACAACTTCTACTCTCTGGGCAAGACGGAAACAGCTCCACTAAAACTTGAACTAACATCTCATCTCAAGAAAAATACGATCCTGAAAACTGAAAAAACTCAAGGCCTGAACATCTCAATTGGAAATGATCTAACCCCCACCCAGAGAGAGGAGTACAAAATATTGAAACATTATCTCACTCGTGAATTAAAGAGTCAACGCTATAAGAACTGTTTTATCAAAGGAAACAAATTGATATTGGACGATCTAGTCTATACGCCTGAAGAACTTTTCGAAATACAAGCTACAGAAGCAGAGGAGGACTCTACTACAGGAAAAAGAGGTGGAAGCGTCAAATCCACTCCAACGTACTTGGACAAAGTGCAGAATACAGAGCACCACACTCCTGCCCAGCAATCCCTAGTCATCAAGGAAAACAAGCAAGTCATCACACCGAAACCAACTTATGTCGAAACAAAAATAGGAAAGCAAGTAGAAAACTATCCTAGAAAACTTCGTTCAGTCAGTTCACTACTTAAACAAGACAGAACCAAATAAATTCTTATAAGTGCTAAATTCTACGTTCTAATGTTATTCACTCTCTACTTTATCACTGTAATATATTATTAGTATACAATATCTCCTCAACTATTTTACCTAATCCATCCCTCCCATTTTTGCAAGTAAACCATGGATCCAATCATTAGAGATTACAATTATTTACCAATTGATACAGTTGAATTTGAGAATATAACTGACTATAATAATTTCAACAGTGAGATAGATCGTGAAATATGTTTCAATATATTACATCAAAACATTCGAAGTATTGCAAAAAACTTTGATGAATTTACAATTATGCTCAACGAAAGCAAAATAAAATTTGATTGTATCGTATTGAGTGAAACATTCCAGGTACAGGACCCAACATTCTTTTCACTGAATGGATATGATTTACTATATAGTGAAGGCACAAAAAACAAAAATGATGGAGTAATAATATTTATTTTAAGCCAATATAATTATATAAGCAGAATAATAAGAATAGATGACTGTAAATGCATAGAACTAGAATTGACATCATATAGCAAAAATAAAATATTGATCACTGGCATCTATAGATCCCCATGTGGAGCTCCGAAGACAGATTATCATATAAATTTATTAGATGAGAATGGTAGGTACCTGGAAAAAAAAATCAATAAATAAGCACATAATTATCGGTGACATAAATTTAAATTTATTAGATGAGAATGATAGAATTGTCAATGACTATCTGAACACACTAGGTGAATACAACTTCATCTCACTGATTAACAAAAGAACCCGTGAGCAACACGAGTCGGTAAGCTGCATTGATCATTGCTTCCTCAAAAATACCACCACAAATATAAGAAATAACTGTTTACCATGCATATTGAAGACCGGCCTAACTGACCATTATACAGAAGCTGTGAGTATCCTGTTTGAAAAACTTCATACACACACAAGCGACACATCTAGATACAAAAAATATACCGATTATGAACAAGTTAAGTTTGATCTAGATGCTTACGACTGGACATTATTTTACAACATAAAAACCACCCAACAAGCAGCAACTTACTTCATCGGAACGCTTCGGAATATCATAAAACATAGAACCACCTCAGTCAAACAAAAAAAAAGAGACATTCGTAGGAAACCATGGTTGACTGCTGGATTACTTCGTTCCATTAATCAAAAAAATGAATTATATAATAAATTCAAAAAGGACCCAAACATTCATAGGGAAGAGTACAAAAAATATAAAAATCACCTTAACATTCTGATAAAAAATACTAAAAATAATTATTACAAAGAAAAAATCAACAAAAATAAATACAATATCAAGAGTATTTGGAAAACTATTAATGAAATTGTTCCAACAAAAAATGAACATGAAATTAAACAAATACGGCTCGCTGATGGTAGATCTGTAGACAAAGACTTAGACATCGCAAACTCGCTAAATAATTATTATGTCAATGTAGGTAGAGAGATGGCTAGCAAAATAACTCCTCAAGAAGAAATACCTTACAGACCTGAGCCCACGCTCCAGTCCTTTTTCCTAGAACCAACAAGTCATACAGAAATTGAAACAATAATATCAAATCTGAAAATAAACAAGTCCCCCGGCTATGACCTCATCAAAACCGAGACACTAAAACTTATCTCGAGACAAATATCGCATCAGTTAACATATCTAATTAACTTAATAATACAAGATGGCTATGTCCCCAATGAATTCAAACTAGCGGTGGTCAAACCTGTATATAAAAAGGTGATAAAACTCTACCGGTCAACTACAGGCCTATTTCGCTGATTACTACCCTAACTAAAATTTTTGAAAAAGTTATAAAGCAGAGATTAGAAATATATCTAAATAAATATAAATTATTATCTGAATCACAATTTGGATTCAGGGAAGGGAAATCAACAAATGACGCCATCAGCAATCTACTAAGGAGTGTCTACGAAGCTGTCGACGAGGGAAACGCAGCCCTGTGCATCTTCCTAGATCTCCAAGGCGTTCGACACAGTAGATCATACCTTACTACTTGACACGTTGGAGAGAATAGGTATACGGGGAACCCCCCACAGACTCTTCTCAAGCTATCTATCAGGGAGAAAACAAATGGTACGAATAAATGAAACCTATAGCAATGAGAGAGATGTTGAGTGTGGAGTCCCCCAAGGCACAGTACTTGGACCAGTCTTATTCATAATATACCTCAATGAGCTATTGGCACTCAATTCAACTGGTGAAGTAATAAGTTTTGCTGATGACACTGTCATATTTTACAGAGACACCAGCTGGATGAACCTCAAATCCAAATCTGAAAGTGACATGGAAAAAATTCTAAACTGGTTCAGTTCACGAAAACTAACTGTCAACTATGAAAAACGAAATATTTGTCCTACACCTGCTATAAAAGTAGAAAACCTGATTTTGACTATTTATCCATTAAACATAATAACGAGACCATAAAAATATATGCAACCTATGATATTAAATACCTAGGTATTACAATTGATCAGCACCTTAGATGGGATAGGCACGTACGAAATGTTGTTAATACTCTCAGGAGCATGCTCTACAGATTTAAATATTTTTCGAATATTTTAGATACTCACCATATGAGAATATTGTACTATGCCCTTATCGAGTCGAGAATCCAGTATGGTATCCTGGTATGGGGAAGTGCTTTAGAAGTACATCTGAAAAACTGTCAATATTACAAAAATACTTCCTAAAATTATTCATAAAAAGTGAGGAATTACCCAACTGAAACTTTATTCACTGAAACAAAGATTTTTGACTTGAGGCAACTCCACTTTTCAACATAATGATACATACCTACAAAAACAAAAAAGCATACTTCAAACATTAGACCACACATATCAAACTAGACAAAAACTAAATCCTATACGAAAACATCTGCAACAAAAAAGAATCTTGGCCAGAGGAATCATTATTACCTATGCCAAAGGGCGTTCAACTATATACCAAAACCTAAAAATGACATAATCATGATAAATTTATCAGTCTCATCAAAAAAAAATAAAAAATATATTCACAGCTTACACAGACACGATATACATGTTTTCTGAATTGTAGATGAACAATGTGCAGTGAAATTAGAATAGAATAGAAAAAATGCTAGAGAATAAATTCATTAATTTAGTTATACATATAAAAGGAATAATTATATGATATACATACCGGACTCCCATGCACAACCCCGAGTTTCTATGGGATTCTTATTTTGTTTATTATAGGTTATATTTCTGTAAACTTTCACTACATACATGTATTCTTGGCAAATACACATTATTATTATTATATATTATATTTCATTGTGCATACTTTTATAATAAACCATTCGATGATTTTACATAAATTACCTGTCTTGTTTTATATCCACTGTAGTTATGATCATAATAATGTTCACATATCAATTTTAAATTGTACTCTAGGTAAAAAAATTTTTTTTTTATCCCCCGAATTTTATATATTTAAAAGTATTTTTTATCAACAGGAGTGTATCAATATTTCAATATACACTTCAGTTACTTTTACTTTTATTAGTTCATAGTTTGTAATTGTTCATATGATATAAATCCACACACTAACTATCACGCACAAGCTGCAATCAGAGCAGCTTCAGTGATATATTCCGTTTATTCGATAGAACTCCATTATTGTATGCATTTGTAAACTTGAATAAACATTATTATTATTATTATCTTCACGTATTTGAATGTGGTGCCGATAGTTTTGCTAATTTTCATCGGCTTACTTTCATTATAACTCAACAATTAACAAATCCGAATAAATTAGAAGAGAAAATATTCAAATGCATGTATATTGTCCGATTATAAAATTCACTGAGAGTAGATCGCAATACATTTGCTGGAATATTTCTGCAATGAAATCGAATCGAATGTTCAAGCTCCTCAACTTTTTAAATGGTCGATCCTTGTATACTTTTTGGTTCAAATATCCACATAAACAAATATATTGGGGTGAGATATGCAAACAAGGAGAACACCGTGGATCAATATTTCGTCCTAACCATTTATCACCAAATTCCCCATTTAACCATTCAGGAACGATTCTAGCAGAATGAGCGGGACATCCATCATGTACAAACCATAATTCATTTCGTTCTTGTTAACTCATATTATTCAAAAAATCCGTCAGTTTTTTCCAAAAACTGTACATAGGTTTCACCATTTGGGTTTTGGCGACAAAAAACGGCCCTATTAATTTGTCGTTAATAATACCCCATCACACTTTTGTTTTTTGGTAATACTGATTTTCATTGGCAATGACAAAATTTGGATTTTCGTCCGACCACCACCTACAATTTTGGGAAGAGACAACGCCATTTGTTGTGAACGTGGATTCATCCCCAAAAAGAATGTGTCTATGGAAATCACGTTGATCTTCCATTTGTCCTTGAATCCACATGCATAAGTCATACCGCAATGCATACTCTCGTTCTTGAAACGTTCAACTAAACTTTGGCTTAGGCATGATATTTATTTTACTTAAGAATCTTCTTAACAGAGCCTTTTTTTTCAACCCGAATAAGCAGAATTTTCTTGGGTAGATCTTGTAGGGTTTTCAACAACTGCCTGAAGGACTTCTAATTGATTTTCTTCAGTACATAAACTTTTGGTACATTTATTTTTATATTTACAGTCTAAAGACACTGTCTGTTTGAAATTGATTGAAATTCTGCTCACAGTTGAATGATGAACTTGTTTATTGCAAATATCTGCTGGAAAAGAAGGCATTTGAAAACAAATAAACTTAATAATCGAACAATAATTACCAAGAATAATAGTGAGTTTATACAGCAAGTAAAATAAAATAAGAAATAAAATAAAGTAATTTAAAAAGTTAAAACTACACAACATCCATAACAGGTTTATACAGAAATAAAATAAAATAAGAAGTAATATAAAATAAGAAGTAAAATAAAAGATGGTTAACCTTTATCTTTTATTTTATTTTACTTGACAAGTTGTTAGGCATATGTACATATTCAATAATTTAGACAAATTGACGAGATAGGATGATACATGACATGATATAAATAGCAGTCGTCATCATATTTTTGTTTTCATAACCGGAAAACGGTGTGTTCACTGGCATTTTTTTAAATTTCTTTTTGTCTTTGAATTACTAGATTTTATAATATTGGTAGTGTTGTCAACAATGGCTTATATTTTACCCAATAAACAATAACGGGGACCAAATTTTCGAGTATTCATCATTGTAGTTTGAGGTAACAACATAAAATCCCAAATTTCGATTGACAGCTTTCTTACTTTTTACATCAATTAACTCAGCTCTATAAACACTCTGAAAATTATTACTTCTTATTTTACTTTATTTTATTTCTTATTTTATTTTACTTTCTGTATAAACTCACTTTAAGAAATTAATGACACCAAACTGTCATAATGTTTACTTTTAACCCTCATTTGTTTTTTTCCATGGGTATATGATTATTTTAGTAGGATTTTATGTTTGTCGATTAATTTTTATAGTTTTTTATTAAACATTTGAAACCAAAATTTTGAATTTTAAATTGAAGTTTTTCAATATGCATTCCCATTACTACTGTTTCACCTTGTTGCAAATAATTTTTGCGAAATTTTAAAGTTGTGATTAAAATCGTTGCAACAAACATAAAGTTTGTGATTTCCTAAAAAATTAAAAAACAAAGTTAAATTTTCAAATATGCTAGAATTTTAACAGAGTATTGCGAAATTGTTTTGGTTTTGAATAATTTATGAAAGTGGTTAGGGTGCGTATAAACACAATTAGGATATGATTGGTTCAAAGAAAAATTCTTGGGAGGCCATATTTTGGTATTCAGGCATATCTTTAAATTCAACTGTTCTAAATAACATTTTGCTGGATTTTCTGAAATAAGGGTACTTTACTCTTGTAAATTTTTTATATTTTTTGACCAATCCTGTATGCTGTTTGACTTGCAACGATTCTAAATGTACTAATATGATAATCTATAGATATATATATATATATATATATATATATATATATATATATATATATATATATACAGGGTGAGTCAGAAGTACTTTGACAAACTCCAGGAGGTGATTCCTCACAATATTCTAATATGAGTTGTCCAAATAAATATATGTCCGGAAACGCTTCGTTTCCAAGATTCAGGGTGTTAAAGTTTTATTTTTATTTTCGTTCTTTTCCAATAATTTTCGAAAAACTGACTTTAATTGAACGAAAATTGATATTGAGAGGTTTTCCGAGGTGTCGAATTCGAACCTGATGTTATTATTGCTCTAACTCGTAAGGGGCGCCACCTACACGTCTTTTTCTTTTTTGAAGATTCATAACTTTTTTGAGCGTACTTCTAGCACATTTTTCAGTAGAAAAAACAATTTCTCTATCATATCTACGTAAAAAAGCTATCTGTGTTACGAGTCGCTATAAGCAACCGTTTTCTAGATATTTGGACTTGAAAATTTCAAGTCGATTATTTGATAATCGATGCGTGTTGAAGTTACTACCATTATTTTGCGTTTTTCACAAGAAAGCTAAGGAAATTGATTTGACGTTTACGTAAGTAATTTTGGTTTTTCATAGGGGGCAATTTATTTTAACTCGTTTGAAATAGTTATTTTTGAATCAATGGTGCAAAATCTGTATTTGTTTTAATAAAATTTGCAAGAAATATCAACATTTCATTTCAAGAAATTTTGAATATGTAGAATAAAATTAAATGAAGGAAACTAAATGGTATTCAAATAAATTGTTCAAAGTGTCCACCTTCAGCGAAGATACAGGCATTCAGTCTTCTAGTCATTGAATCTCATACTATTCGGTTTCTTAGATCTTCCTCGTTCGCTACTGGAGTTTTATAAACTACTGACTTCAAATATCCCCAAAAATAAAAATCTAGCGGGTGTAGATCTGGGGACCTTGGTGCCTACGCCTGGTTAGGTTCTTCTACACCCCTACCGATCTATCGATTTGGATAGACAGTGTTAAAGAATTCCCTGGCTACAACGCTAAAATGGGCCGGAGTCCCATCATGCATAAACCACATGCGGATACGAATTTCTAATGGTACATTCTGAAGTAGTCCCGGCGATTCATTTTCTAAGTCTGAGTTTCTGTAAGTTGCGCCATTCAGTCGGAACGAAAGAAAGAAAGGATCTATCAAGTAATTATCAATTATTGCCGCCCATACATTTAAAGAAAATGTATACTGATAAGGTCTTTCACTAACTGCGTGCGGATTTTCCAGAGCCCAAACATGGTTGTTATGAAAGTTTGTGGTAGCATTTCGGGAGAAGTTTGCCTCGTCCGTAAAGAGTACATTCCTTAAAAATTGAGGATTTCCAGCCAATTTTCCCAAAAACCACTGACACATAGTAATGCGTTGGGTAAAGTCTCGTGGTAAAACAGCTTGTACCCTTTGAATATGGTATGGATAAAATTTTTGATCGTGGATAATTCTCCAAACTGTGGACTGAGTAGAATTGAGAGCATCAGCAATTATTCTTGAACTTGTTTCTGGATTCTCCTCGAGACAGTTCAAAACAGCTTCTTTCAATTCTGGGGTTCGGAATGCTCGTGGTCTTCCAATAATATCAGCTGCCCTCTTAAAGCTACCTGTTTCTGCCAAACGACGGTGGAGACTGGTAAATGTTGGAGCTGAACGCAGTACTCGATTAGGAAATCGCTCCTGGTAAATACGTCTTGCCTCGCGCGCATTGCCATCCGCAAGGCCATAAACGAAATGCATATCAACTAAATGAGAATTATTGTTTAAATAATCCATATTTTCAAAATTAGTGTTTTAAAACTTACAGAAACTTCAACAAAACAACAGAATGTTTAACTGTCACATAATATGTAATTACCAAAACTACTGTAACGTAAATAAACTTAACTTGGTTTTTACTAATTTATTTCACACTTAAATCTACAACTTAATTTATATTACTACGCCACTGTATAGCTCGATCGTATGGGCTCGTTCAGACTGTCCGTGCCATCTTGAGGGCTGCCTATTTATCTCCGTTACAAAATTCCCGATCTTTCGAATTCTGGCAGTTGGCGACCAGCATGTTCCAATTGTTTCCAATATTGACCGTTGTTTTCCGCGGCAGAGCGACTGGATTGTTCTCGAATATCTCCGGGGATGATCTCATCGTTGTCGATGGCAACGCGTGAGGCGACAGGTCCGGCCTAGGTTCGTTACATTGCCCCCTTCTTAAAGACCCGTCCCGAAATTTCATCCTTGGAGTGTGACGATATCTGCATGACTCCCCATATCTGCACCGTGAAGTTCGATGGAAGTAACACTCCACGGTCTTCATGATCGGTCGTGGAAGAGGGTTACAGCAAACCAAAATCTTGACGCCGCTGGATCTGAATAACGCCTCCAGCATACTTCTTATGACTCTCCAGTCCAACCCATCAATACCACAGGACAATTTTGGAATTGCTAGATCCACCAGATTCTGGTCCACCATAGTATCTCTTAGTTTAGTGAGACTCTTCCAGACATCTTCATAGGACGGTTTATCTTGGGAATGCCTCTTGGTAACTAGGTAGTAGATGTTTCTCTGGCCATTCTTCAACTGTAGCACCCCACCAACTTCTGGATTCTGCTCCCGCAGTGTTTGGAGTTGACAAAATTTCTTGGAGAACACTACGGCGATGCCCCTGGACATTCGAAGATCTTCTGCCACACAGTGCGCTAGTGCGTAGTCAGCAGGCACCTCGAAAAGGTCTCGTGACTCCTCTCTAGTAACCCCATGTAGAACTCTCTGTCCGTTTGAATACAAGGACATAAACTTCTCGAACGTCATATCATCCTCCGGTGGCTTGAGGGTGCGAACTTGGTCATGGTTTCCAGCGTAAGGGGCCAACCTGTTGAAATGGACGACCCTTGGTTTTCCTCGGGGTGGCTTATGGATTCGGTACACAAGGTCGTTTATCCTTTTCACGATTTTATACGGGCCTTCCCACGAGTTCCGCAACTTTGGTGATAGTCCACGACGACGTTTGTGGTTGTACAGCCAAACCAGGTCATCAACCTTAAATCCTCCAGCGTCGGCCTTGATGTCATAGGTCTTCTTCATTTTATCGCTGGCACTCTGGATGTTCAACCGGACTCGTTCGTGGATGTCGTCCATTCTCTGCCGAAGTTTGCTGACGTAGTCCTCTCCCGCAGTGTCTTGTCCTGGCGGTATCCCAAACTTCAGGTCACAAGGCAGTCGCAGTTCTCGGCCCATTATAATACTAGCAGGAGTTTGACCGGTTGACTCGTGTACTGCGGATCGATAGGCCATCAGGAACAAATGAAGATACTGGTCCCAGTCTCTTTGATGGTCAGAGACAACCTTGGACAAGTGGCGGTTGATCGTCCTGTTCATCCGTTCCACCATTCCATCGGACTGCGGATGTAGGGCCGTGGTTCTTGTCTTGCGGATGTTCAGCAGTAGACATATTTCTTGGAAAAGGTTGGATTCGAAATTTCTGCCTTGATCCGAGTGCAGCTCGATTGGAATACCGAATCGACATATCCACTCTTTCACCAAGACGTCGGCGACGGTGATGGCTTCCTGGTTGGGCAGGGCATAGGCTTCCGCCCACTTACTGAAGTAGTCCATTGCCACAAGGATGTATTTATTCCCGTGGTCGGATACGGGAAACGGGCCGGTGATGTCAATGGCGATTCTCTCGAACGGGCTGCCTACGTTGTACTGACGCATCGGGGCCTTGGGTCGTATTCGAGGTCCATTGCTAGCAGCGCATACAGCGCACTTTCTGCACCAGTCCTGGACGTCATCTTGACAATTGGTCCAGTAAAAACGTTGCCTCACTTTCTGCAGGGTCTTCGTCACTCCCAGATGTCCTCCAGCGACTCCATCATGGATTTCCCGCAGCACTTCCTCTCTTCTGTTCCTGGGAACAATTATTTGGCGTCTGTCTTCCCCACCAATATCGGCCTCCAACACACGTTTCAGGATCCCATTGTCCAGAATAAGAGAGTTCCATTGTGCCCAATAGGACTTAACAGCCGGCGAGTAACCTGCGACTTCCTGCCAAGATGGTCTTCGATTGCCCTTCTTTCAGCTGACAACTAAGCCAAGGTCGGGGTCTTTCTCTTGGTCTTTCTGGATCTTGCTGTCATTCCAGTTGTCATCCATTGCCGCGGTTCTACAAAGTGTTGCTTCTTTCTCTTCTGCTCGTCGGCAATGTGAGCAATCATCTGGACATGGTCTTCGCGATAAGGCATCTGCATTCTTATGGCTAGTTCCGGCTCGATGTTCGATCTCGAAATCGAATTCTTGGAGTCTCTCGATCCAACGTGCTACTTGACCCTCAGGATTTTGAACTGTAAGAGCCATTTGAGAGCTGCATGGTCAGTTCTCAACAGGAATCTTCTTCCATACACGTACTTGTAGAAGTGCTCCACTCCTTACAACAGCTAACAGCTCTCGCCTGGTGACACAGTAATTGCGCTCTGGTTTGCTAAACGTCTTGCTGAAATAACCAATGACCTTCGCCTGTCCCTCCTGGATCTGAGATAGGACAGCTCCAAGTCCCACGTTGCTGGCGTCCGTATCCAAAATGAATTTCCCTTTGGGTAGGGGATAGCTCAGTATAGGTGCGTTGATCAAAGCTACTTTCAGCTTCCTGAATGAATCTTGAAATTCTTCGGACCACTGGAACTTTGTTTGGCCTTCCGTGAGCCTGGTCAGTGGTTTAGCGATGTTGGGAATCCCAGCACATATCGACGATAGTATGGCATAAACCAAGGAAACTTCAAAGTTGGTGAATGTCTTTGGGATGGGCCAATCCTTAACAGCTTTGATCTTCTGGTCATCCACTGCTACTCCTTCCCCAGAGACAACGTGGCCGAGGTATCGTACTTCTTTGGAACAGATGGCATTCTTAGGGCTCAGCTTCAATCCGAGTTCCTCAGTCGCAGGAATACTTCCTCCAAGTTTTTCACGTGGTCCTCGAACGATCTGCCGACCACAATTATGTCGTCGAGATACACTAGACACGTGTTCCACGAGAGTCCCTTCAGCACTGTCTCCATCAATCTTTTGAATGTGGCGGGAGCATTACAGAGCCCGAATGGCATAACGGTGAACTGCCACAATCCTGAGCCGATGGTAAAAGCAGTCTTTTCTCGATCTTCCTGAGCGAGTTCCACTTGCCAGTATCCACTCTTCAGATCAAGGGTCGAGAAAATCGTGGAACCAGCCAACGTGTCCAGGGTGTCATCTATTCTCGGGAGAGGGTAACTGTCTTTCTTCGTGACATTATTAAGTTGGCGATAGTCTACACAAAAGCGTGTCGATCCATCCTTTTCTTCACCAGTATGACTGAGAGGACCAGGGACTGTCAGATGGTTCGATAACCCTTCTTTTCCCATATCGCTGACTATTTTGTCAGCCTCTTCCTTCTTGGCAAGAGGAAGTCTTCTTGCTGATTGCCGGATCGGTCGGGCACCCCCAGTATCAATCTTGTGCTGGACCACATTAGTTCGACCCCCTTTTCCTTGTCCGGTATCGAAGATGTCTTGGTACTTTTTGACTAAATCTCTTAGTTTGGGCTGTTGAGCTGGTTTTATGTCTTTGGAAGAGATGGCAACTGATTTTTCTAGTTCTGTGGGCAAGTTGTTGGGTTGGCTAATCGTACCTCGTACGCCCCGGATCACAGGTGAAACTGACGAGCAGTGCCCTAAAATTGTTCCTTTCTTTAAGGTCACTGGAAAGTAATTGACATTCATGACCCTTACCGGCACAAATTTTTCAGCACGTAACAGGGTTTTCCCTAGGGCAATCCTCGTCCAATTTTCTCATGAAGTTTGGGCTCGAACATCACCACGTCTCCACTGCTCGCACTCCCGTCCAGGCGAGCCTCCAGAATGGTTTCAGCCCTCTCAGGTACGCTTACATCTTCAGCCAACAGCACCCGGATCAACTCTTCACTTCTCCCATGAAGTACCAGCTCTTCTCCGTTGACACGTAGGACGCCGTCTTTGAAATCCAATTCAAACCCTCTGGAATTCATGATGTCCATTCCGATGATTGCATCGTCTTCGATGTCCGCTACAAGTGCCTGATGTTTCACTTTAGTGCTGCCCAAAATTATTTCAATCGGTAGCTCGCCATATACAGTAGCTGGCTCCCCTGTTGCTGTGCGTAGCTTCCAAGTTGTCGGTTCAATTCGTTCCGGTGTTCTGGCAAAGGAAGGTCCGAGAATTGTCCTAGTCGCACCTGTATCTAGCAGCATGGTGCAAGGCCTTCTTGTATAAGTCCTTCTGCAAGTCTTTCCTGGAGCACTTGCTTTTTACCCGTTGTTTCCAGTTCCCTTTCCTCCAATTCCTGTTTCAATTCCGCTACCTTCAAATCCGCAAGGCGCACTTTTCTTGAACACATTTTGTCTTTGACGAGGTATCAGTCTGTTTCACACGAAAAGTTTATCAGTTTGTTAAAAATTCACTTCGCGAATTTTTTTCCACGGGCCACCAGTCTATTGTCTGTTTCACGCGAACAGTGTATCAGTTTATATTCCCACGCACAATTGTCCACTTCGTGAAAACCGGGCCACTGTCTATTTTGGGCGTACAAAAAGTTCTATCAATTTATTTTTCTGACTATCCACTCCACGATCACTTGTTTATTTTCAAAATCTCGCTTCCGACACCAATTGTAACGTAAATAAACTTAACTTGGTTTTCACTAATTTATTTCACACTTAAATCTACAACTTAATTTATATTACTACGCCACTGTATAGCTCGATCGTATGGGCTCGTTCAGACTGTCCGTGCCATCTTGAGGGCTGCCTATTTATCTCCGTTACAGAATTCCCGATCTTTCGAATTCTGGCAGTTGGCGACCAGCATGTTCCAATTGTTTCCAATATTGACCGTTGTTTTCCGCGGCAGAGCGACTGGATTGTTCTCGAATATCTCCGGGGATGATCTCATCGTTGTCGATGGCAACGCGTGAGGCGACAGGTCCGGCCTAGGTTCGTTACACTACTTACTTAAACGTCAAATTTATTTCCTAAGAATTCTTGTGAAAAATGCAAAATAATGGTAAAAACTTCAACACGCATCGATTATCAAATGATCGATTCGAAATTTTCAAGTCCAAATATCTAGAAAACTGTTGCTTATGGCGACTTGTAACAAGGGAAACTTTTTCACGTAGATATGATACAGGAATTGATTTTTCTTCTGAAAAATGTGCTAGAAGTATGCTCAAAAATGTTATGAATCTTCAAAAAAGATAAATACTTGTAGGTGGCGCCCCCTGCGAGTAAGAGCAATAATAACATTAGGTTCAAATTCGACACCTCGAAAAATCTGTAGATACCAATTTTCGTTTAATTGAGGTCAGTATTTCGAAAGTTATTTGAAAAAAACGAAAATGAAAATGAAACTTTAACACCCTGTATCTTGGAAATGAAGCGTTTCAGGACATATATTTATTTGGACAATTCATATTAGAATATTGTGAGGAATCACCTCCTGGAGTTTGTCAAAGTACTTCTGACTCACCCTGTATATATATTTATATATTATTATGATTGTACTAATTATTATAATGATTGTTTTTATTTATTTATTCCTATCATTCAATAACTAGTCATCATAATGTAATATTTGTAATGATAGATTGTTCAATTGATTTCCTTTTTTTTTGTCAATTTAGGAAAGTAAATACCTATCATAACAATAATGAATATCCGACTATGTTGTTCTTACCCTTTTTCACACTTTTTTACCTGAACTACTCTACCTTATCCCAGCTCAATCGGTACGCCTATGGAGTATGACGTATCTCCATTCTCACGGTAGGATTCAGTAGTGCTTGAAGCCAAAAGTACTGTTTTGTGGAAAGATTTGTGATTAGGTGATCAATAGATGAACCGTGAATTCAGAAAATCGTCGATTAATTATCTTTTATCGAAATAAGTCTTTAAAACGACCTAACCTGCGATATCTAACTTATTTTAATCAAAACAGTGAAATAAAGTAGAAAAGAACTTGCTTATGTGTGAAAATAGGTGGTGAATATTCGTTTTAAGGTTATGCTCAGTCTATGAGCATGAAAAAAGACAAATGATGTTCAAATGAATGGACACAAGTGATCCAAATAAGTGTCTGGTACCAATATGTTCACTTTATATAGTTCTGGTCTGAAATACCTGCTATTTTTCCTCATGAGCGTTTTTCTGACTCTTGGAAGTGTTCTTGATATATCGCAAAGTGCAGCTCCACTGTAGAAGGCCCCCTTTGTTACTGGCAACGTCACGGACAAGATTTTTTGTTGTATTTATCAGGTAAGTAGTTTCTCCTTGATGGTTTATATTTCTATTCCTCTCTGGGTGCGTTTTATGACATTTAATGATATATTTGATTGTTTTTTCCTTGTTTTTTCTGATTTATTCTTCTTTAAAATTCATATGTGATTTCGTTTTTACATAATTTTTTCATCCTCTCCAAGCTTGTTATTCCTCTTCTTGGCAACCCTCACTCTTTGTTTATTTTCACTAATTCAAAGTTTTTCCCCACTTTCTGTATCACTTTTTCTTATTTTGAACTATTCTAAAAATTTTATATACAATTTCTATTTCTATATCTTATATCACATGTACAAAATTTGTTAGAATTCATATTTGACACTCTTCCGTTTTCAAAATTTTTATACTTTCTATTTTCCTCAAATTGTTTTTGACATGTCGCTGTTGGGTTTCCTTTCGATATGATTTACCATACAGGATGTTCCACCTTGTATACCATTTTGTCTACTGGAGATCCCAAGTTTTTTCCATAAATTTTGATTTCTATATTATTTCTATAGATTGTGAAAATTGAATGTATTGTTGGCAACACACTTATGACAATAGAAAAACTTCAGTGTTGACTTTTTTAGACATTTGCGTTGACTAGAACATGGTACAAGATTACAGAATGTATTGTTTATATATATTTATGATATATATATATATATATATATATATATATATATATATATATATATATATATATATATATATATATATATATATATTTATATATATATATATATATATATATATATATATATATATGTATATATATATATATATTTTTGAAGTTTTCTTGGGTTTCAGATTCGTTTGTATTAAAATGAGAAGAAAATTACATTTATTTAAACGTTTCGCCCTCGTTCGGGGGCATCTTCAGTAAAATTTATTAAAAACATTAAAAACATTTGATCTGAAAATAAGATATTGGTATGGATAACATCGTATGTGGAAAGTTAGGTTGTGTCTAAAAATAACTTCAATTACCTTCTGGGTTACGTACCTTGGTTTTACCATGCTTGTGTTTTGTAACCAACATTAGTTGGATTTTGGGGCGGTGTTAAATTTTGTTGTACCATTGTTTTAACAGAAAACTTTCGATATTTTGTGGTTTGCTGTTTTGTCGATTGTCATTAAAAGCGCCTGAACGACGTAGTGTGGAACTATTTATGGTTATTTTGTTAGTAATTGGTAGGCCCGTAGTGCTCTCCGCTGGGATGGTGTAGTGTACGAGTGTGGGGGTGATATGGGTGAATTGAATAATGATTTGTTTCAGCTGGGCTTTATTTATTTGTTTTTAAATTAGAGTGTGGTATATTTGGCTCAAATTGTTTATGTCTGTGCGGTTGTTCATGGCTTGTTTGTTTTGTTTTATATGTATCATTTCTTTGAATGTTCTTTTATCTTTGTTTTTTTCGTATGTTAGTACTTTTACGTTATTGAAATTGGTGTTATGATTTTCTGTAATAATGTGTTTGTTGAGAGCGGTACTTGCTTGTTTAGCATATTTGTGGCCATTTATTACATAATAGTTGTGAGGTCATTCCGATATAGACTTTATCACAATCATTACATGGGATGCTATATACTAGGTTTGATTTTTTCATTATGGGGTCTTGGCTTTTTAATGGGGTGTATAATTTTTTCAAAACGTTAAATGATTTAAAACTTGTGGAAATGTTGTGTTTGTTTAGGATGTTTTTTATATTATCCGATAGTTCCGGTATGTAGGGAATTGTGGTGTATGTTGTTGGTTTCTCAGATTTTTGTTTTGATTTTGTTTTGTTATAGAATTTGTGTGTGCGTTCTTTGATTATTCTGTTTATCTTGTTAATTGGATAGTTGTTATTAGTGAGCGTTTTTTTAACTTTATCTAAGGCCTTTTCTCTCAGTGATGGGCTGCTCAGAGTAATTGCTCTATCTGTTATGCTTGTAATAACTATACCCAATTATATATATATATATATATATATATATATATATATATATATATATATATATATATATATATATATATATATATATATATATATATATATATATATATATATATATATATATATATATATATATATATATATATATATATATGAAAATGAAAAGAAGAAAGAGAGATCTGTTTCGATTCCAAGGAAGCCACCATCCGCCTACAGCTGTTTCATGGTTTCCCAATCATCAGGACTGCTATTGGTCTTTCTCGAATTTGAACCAGATTTTTCAGAGTGCTAATACCTACCGGCAAGGATAAAAATGTGATATGCACAAAATTATAGATGTGACATCTATAAGATGTGGGGTGAAGCTTAGACCAATGACGTAGAATTCAATGACATGAAATTTCGTGCACATTGATATTTCTATAAATTGTGAAAATTGAATGTATTGTTGGCAACACACTTATGACAATAGAAAAACTTCAGTGTTGTTTTTTTTAGACATTTGCGTTGACTAGAACATGGTACAAGATAACAGAACAGTAAATTGCATAGAAAAATTGTAAAACAAACGTAGCATAAAACCACGATAACATAAATACCTGCTAATAATAATGAATTATCAGTTTCATTATCTGATAACTATTTCCATATTTATATATTTATGTATATATATATATATGTATATATATATATATATATATATATATATATATATATATATATATATATATATATATATATATATATATGAAGAAAGAAGAGAGAGATCTGTTTCGATTCCAAGGAAGCCACCATCCGCCTACAGCTGTTTCATAGGTTTCCCAATCATCAGGACTGCTATTGGTCTTTCTCGAATTTGAACCAGATCTTTCAGAGTGCTATACCTACCGGCAAGGATAGAAATGTGAAATGCACAAAATTATAGATGTGACATCTATAAGATGTGGGGTGAAGCTTAGACCAATGACGTAGAATTCAATGACATGAAATTTCGTGTACATTGATAGGTCACCAACAGATGTAAGTATATAGTATTTTGACGAGAAAATATTGCACGGTACACATTACTTATAAAGGGTGTTTCATAGAGAGAACCACAACATTTTTAGGATTAATTTGAAACCCTGTACTTATGGATGGATTTTTGGGGAAGGTAATATCACTCAACATATGTGTATCTCTAAGCCTCCAAATATACAAGGTGGTTTATTTGACCTGTTTGTGAGATACAGTGCGTTAAAGTTGAGAATTGCTGATTATATCATTTCTTAAAATTGAAAAGCTGGATTGACTTAATGTTGCGTATGAAAGTTTAATATAATTTTTGGTTAGATTCACATAAAAATGCACAGATGAAAATATTTACTGTTACAGGGTGATTCACTTGTGCCAAAGAGAAATTATTTCATAAAGTTGATATTTACCCGTTTACAATTTTGAGGCTAAATTATTTTGCTATGATTACTCTTTATACAGGGTGAGCCAAACAGCCATCCACCAAAAATAATTATGTATTGAAATGATTAAAACGAGAACTTGATCTACAAAAATATATCGGTCTGATATAATTGACAAGTTTTTATACACAGAGCAACAAAGATAATAATTAGTCATTTTCTTATGTAGGTATAATTCAAATTCTGGGTACCTATTTTGTACAGGCAGGCTCTTCATAATATACGTGTAGAGCGAGTTATATAGTATATTAAATATTATAAAAGCTATAATAGTTATTACCTCGCTTATTACCAAATAAATGTACTAGTTTCAGAAGAAAAATATATAAGAAGAAAAATATATAACAGGCAAGAATTAAACCATAGGTACAAATGTATATTGCAACAGCTGTCAGAAGAATTAACTGAACCGTTAAACTCATTTCCACACCACAAGGTTTTCGTGCGTATTTTTTTATATTGGTGTTCAGACTAGTCAGTCCTACTGTGAGATATTTTCTATAGCTTAAAGTCGAAATAAACTATTGAAATACACTTTTTGTGAACTTTTTTACTTTTCGTCAAAATTACACGTCACTGTCAAAAATCTCTTTTTTTCAATCATAAATAACAAAATCAACACACTTTCATAAATATATACAGAGATATCAAAATAACTATAACATTCTCCCCCTCTCGATGAAATAACTTCTTCTCGTGTTTTCCTCTAGTCTTTCATTCAGTTCAGTCATCGTTGTGGAGTAATTTACATATTTTGGCAACCGGTCGTTTGTAAATTCCAAATTGAGTTTTCACTTCAACTACTCGAACCTTTCCATCTTTTCCTTCATAAATCTTCTGAATTTTTCCAAGCGGCCACAAATTTCTTTGCAAAGTGTCATCCACAACCAGAACGATATCATTTAGTGCGATACAGTCTTTTCCTTCAAACCATTTCGTTTGTTTATTCAAGTTGAGTAAATACTCTTTCTGCCATCTTCTCCAATAAATGTCAGCTAGTGCCTGGGAGGCCCTCCATTGTTTTCTAGAGCTCACTTCTATTTCTTCAAATTTTCCGTTAGATGGTGCAGCTCCGTTGTAACAGTTGAGTAAAAAATGATTGGGTGTAAGACTTTCAGGGTCCAAGGGGTCACTTGATACATATGTAAGTGGTCTACTATTCACCATGTTTTCGGCTTCGGCTATAAGAGTTTTGAGAACTTCTTCTTTTGGATATCTTTCTTTCAGTGTTACTCTCAAGACATTTTTCACTGATCTCACTAACCTTTCCCAACTTCCCCCCATATGTGGAGAGGCTGGCGGAATTGATTTCCATGTTATTCCTTTGGGGGACAAAAAATCATTAATCCGTGTAGGGTTCAGGTTCTGTGCAGCTTCTCTCAATTCTCGGTCTGCAGAACGCATATTTGTGCCATTATCAGAGTATATCTCTCTTGGGCATCCTCGTCGACTCACAAATCTTCTAATTGCCATGACAGCAGAATCGGTATCAAGAGAATTCGCGATCTCTAGATGAATGGCTCGTATGCTCATACAGGTGAATAAAACTATATAGCGTTTTTCATGTCTTCTACCGATTGTAACTGAGACTGGTCCAAAATAATCCATTCCGGTGATGGTGAATGGCCTAACAAAGCTCTTAAGTCTGCTCTCTGGTAGCTGACCCATTGCAGGGACATGCGGCTGGGCATTCCTTTTCCTACAGAAGAAACATTCAATCTTGCATTTGCGAACGGCGTTCCTCATTTTCAATATCCAAAATTTCTGACGAAGTTCGTTCATTATCATTTCTTGTCCCTGGTGTCCAAGTTTATTGTGATAGTTTTCTATAACGAGTCTGGTAAAACGATGCTTTGGATCAAGAATTGCTGGATGTTTTTGGAAATAATTCAAATCTTCGGATTGTACCAGTCTACCTCCAATTCTGAGAATACCCTTTCCATCGAGGAACGGGGAGAGTATAGAGCCTACTTGATTTCTTTATGGGTTTATTGGTTTTAAATCTGAAATTTCTTGAGTGAAACTGATGCTTTGATAATATTTTACCAAAGTTTCTTCTGCCAGTTCCAACTCGAATTTATTAAATACGGTATGCTTTTTATTTTTCTACAGTTTTCTATGAATCGAAACATCCAAGCAGTAGATCTCACTAATTTACTGTATTTCGAAAATCTCTCGATATTTGGTAAATAATTCTCTCTAATTGCAATCATCAATATATTTTCATTCTTTGTTTCCGATTCGATTTCTCCTATTTCCTCTTGGGTTTCCCTTGGCCAGTGTTGTCGAGGAAATCTCAAGAAATTTGGCCCATTTAGCCATTCCCTACTTGATGAATTTATGTCTCTTGTGCTCTCATCTGCTACATTATTTTTTCCAGGAACCCAGTACCAATCAGATATGTTTGTGATTTCTGTTATTTCCCCAACTCTTACAGATACGAATGTTTTATACCTTTTAGACTCAGATCGAATCCAGTGCAGAACAATCTTCGAATCTGTCCATAGAAAGATTTCACCAATGTGGATTTCAAGGTTTTCTTTAATGGTTTTCACAAGTCTACTCAACATTACTGCGGCCTGGAGTTCTAGTCTAGGAATTGTGATTTGTTTCATAGGAGCGACTCGGGTTTTGGCGCTCACAAATGAAATTCGAAATATGTCTCCATGAACAAATCGCAGATAAACAACAGCTGAGAATGCCTTTTCACTACTATCGCAGAAGCCATGAAGTTCTACTTTTCTGCTTACAAATAATTGTGAACCATAACATCTGGGTATAAATATTTCATTTATTTTCTTTAATTCTTCCAACAGTTCTATCCATCTCGTATTCATCTCCTCAGATATTTCATCATCCCAGTCTATTCCATTTTTCCATAAGTTTTGCATAAGAATTTTGAATTTTACTACCATTGGTGACAAAAATCCTAGAGGGTCAAACACGGACATCACAATTTTGAGAACATCTCTTTTCGTCGGTATTTTTGATCCATTCATAATTTCAGAATCCATTTTTTCATAATTTAGTGAAAACGTCAAGTTGTCTGCCTCAGGATTCCACCAAAGTCCCAATACTCGCTCTGTAGATTGATGGAGAAAATAATTGAGATTTTTCTGATTTTGTGATCTGAGATTGACTGGAATTTGTTGTATAACTCTTGGAGAATTACTTATCCAGTTACGAATTTCAAAACCTGCCCTTCTGTGGATCTCAATAACTTCTGAAATCAGTTGAATGGCTTCTTCTTCTGTATTTGTGCTGTCTAGGTAGTCGTCTACATAGTGTTTTTCGATTATTGCCTTTGCCGCTTTGGGATACTTTTGAAAGTGCTCTTCTGCATTTCTATTCTTGACGAACTGGGCCATTGATGGCGAAGATGTTGCTCCAAATGTCATCGCTTTCATTTCATAAACATCTGGAATTTTCGATCTGTCCATTCCACGCCGAAAGAAGCGTTGTGCTGAGCAATCTTCGTCTCGAATCACAACCTGATGGAACATTTCACGGATGTCTGAGCAAAATGCGATTTTTTCTGTCGAAATTTCCATAAGATTGAAGTCAAATTCTGCAATAGGTCTGGCCCTTGTAAAAGTTGATCATTTAAATTAACTTCATTCGATTTAGCTGCCGCATCGAACACCAATCTCAGCTTTCCTGGCTTATTTGGGTTAACCACACCGAAATGGGGTAAATACCAAGTTTTTGAAACTTCTTCTTGTGCTTCAGTGGTACTTAGCTTCCGAATGTAACCTTTTTTTAAATATTCCTCAATTTTACTACAATAGTCTTTTGCAAAAACATCATTTCTGTCCATTTTTCTCTCCATACATTTGAGACGGTTTAGTGCTACAGCTTTACTATCTGGTAATGTCACAATTTCGTTCTTCCACAGAAGTCCCATTTCGAAATGATTTCCAACTCGTTTAATAGTATTTTCCATTATGTTCACAGCTTTATCGTCTTCTTTAGATCTACCGTTTTCCTCTGAACATTTCATGCCAGAATTTTCTATCTTGAATGAATCTTTCACTAACTTATCGATTTTTTCGTAGACTTTCTCATGAGACTTTGAACTAAGATGTCTAGAAACCCTGGTGTATGCACTCATATCTGAAAATGTGGGATCAAACGTGCGACAATATGGCCTGCTTGATTTCTTAGATGGCGACCTGATTCGGATGATTGTTGAGTAGATGTCAACACCAAAGAGCAACTCTCCTAAGAAATTTATTCGGACAATGTTCAGTCCGCTCGAAATCGTCGAAGATGTGGAAGAACTAGATTCCGCAATTCAGCCATTGTCTTCAATCATTTGGGCAGACGGCGACCAGCGAGAAACAGTTTAGTTTTCTTTACTTTATTACTACATCCACCTTTCGAATCGAAGCTTCGGCTTTTCGCTCCTCGGTGTCGCCGCCGTTACAACGAATCAGTATTTTCCCAAGATATTAGGTTATATTTATTTTTGATTACGACGAAAATGGCATAAAAAGACACTGTCGGCCTAGAATTTGATTCTTGTTTGCTCTTGGCGTTTGGCTTATTCAATTGTGGCGTTAGAAAATCGAGAATTCCGTTTTCATTTCGAGTTATTCAAAATGAAGTGCTTGGTTGCATCTTGTGAAACTGAAATGACACTTTTATGTAAGTAAGTATATTAAAGTATAAGTGGATAAAGGGCTTTAAACACGCGCGATTTTTCGAGCACGACGGCGCAGCCGGAGTGCTCGAAATAAAGCTAAGTGTTTTTAAGACCAGTTATCCACGAATACTTTACGTTATTTTTTTTTATTGGTGCACTTTGAAATCATATATACTGGTATTATTACTACAAAAAATTGAAATAAGAACTAATAATGCAAGAAGGTTGAATTCGTGATGTGACATCAGTATACCTTTCGTTGTCATGGAAATGAGAAAAACATTCATTTGCAATTTGTTACCAAAGATCAATATTTGTTGTCACCAGAGCTCAAAAATGAATGATTCTAATATCGATTTTTTGAATAGTGAGGCAGAATCGCGGTTAATACCGCGAAAATCCAGTGATATATATAAAAAAGAATATGAAAAGTTCATCAAATGGATGGAGGAGCACATATAAATGAACGAATTGTGAGTAATATATTATTTGACGTTACAAGGTACTCCTGTCAGATCAATAATAAAAAAATTTGTCATTTAGACTTCACGTTTCTGCATTTGTTGATGTTGTCATGGTTACCTTTAAAAACGCGCGTTTTTAAAGTTCGATTCAAACACGCTGAGGCGTGCTTTAAATGGTAAAGGGCACCAATAAAAAATAGTATATTAAAGTATAAGTGGATAAAAGGGCTTTAAAACACGCGCGATTTTTCGAGCACGACGGCGCAGCCGAGTGCTCAAATAGAGCAAGTGTTTTTAAGACCAGTTATCCACGAATACTTTTTTTTTATTGGTGCACTTGAAATCATATATACTGGTATTATTACTACAAAAAATAGAAATAAGAACTAATAATGCAAAATGGTTGAATTCGTGATGTGACATCAGTATACCTTTCGTTGTCATGGAAATGAGAAAAACAGATATTCATTTGCAATTTGTTATCAAAGATCAATATTTGTTGTCACCATAGCTCAAAAATGAATTATTGTAATATCGATTTTTTGAATAGTGAGGCAGAATCGCGGTTAATACCGCGAAAATCCAGTGATATATATAAAAAAGAATATGAAAAGTTCATCAAATGGATGGAGGAGCAAGAGGTATCACATATAAATGAACGAGTTGTTAGTAATATTTCATTTGACGTTACTCCTGTCAGATCAATAATCAAAAATTTGTCATTTAGACTTCACGTTTCTCGATTTGTTGATGTTACCATGGAAACTTTAAAAAACGCGCGTTTTTTAAAGTTCGATTTAAACACGCTGAGGCGTGCTTTAAATGGGTAAAAAAGGGCACCAATAAAAAAAAATATAGTATATAATACCATTGTCTCTTTATATCAGATAACTCTTGTCTATGCTTTAGACAATGATAGAACAATACAATTTGAATGATATTTGATTTCTGAAACACTTCAATTTTATTTTTTCAGGCTCACTCTTCCGAGGCACGATGAGAGGAAGAAATCAAAGATCAATTGAGTGACAAAAATTGTGTCTGCAGTGTGCACTTATTCAGGCAGGATGATATATATTGTGGTAAAGAATTAAATCACATTATTTAGACCTGAAGCTATCCCCAAACTAAGTTTACGAAAACCCTATTTACCGTAAATCCAAACAATTCAGAGGAGTTTCAGGTTAGTTGATTAAGAGAAAAATGAAAAGCGAGTAGAGAATATATATATAAACATTTTGAGTAGGTTATTTATTCATTTTTGAGAAAAATTATTCATCTTATGGAAATACATTACTTATAGTTGGCTAGCACACCTAGTTATTTATTGATTTTTTTTAAAACCCTTTTTGGTTGGTTTTTTCCAAAGGAAAAAAACATTGGGTCAATTGAAAATCAGAATGAAAGGAATATCAGTTTGGTTCAATTTAAAAGGAAACGTGCTTTCAGAAAAATCTTACCAAAACAAGGAAAATATTGTCACTAGGTACTTTTGTAATATGACCAATGGATGAAATTTCTTCTTCAGAAGAGGTAAGATATTAATTGAATTGTTATGTTGGAATTTCATTACAAAAAACAGTTAATCTCTTAACCTTTCGAATAAAAACTTGTTTTTCAAAAATATTCCCATTTAATGTTACACTCTGAATTTCAAAATATCTTGCACTACATTTGATGTTCTTTATTTTGTGACTATAGATATCAAATAGTCATTTATGCAACAAGTGCAAAAAGTAAGTGTTTATTGCACTCGACGTGAAGTTGTCCCATGAGGCCGTCAGGCCGAGTTGGACAACACGTCGAGTGCAACAAACGTTTTTAATAGATATAAGATTAATTTAACTATTAAAAATAAAAATTTTTATTTGGTCAAGGGAAAAAAAAAGCGTAATTAAATAGCAAAATATTTATTAATTAATTAGCACTATCGATTTGCATTGGAAAGTTAGGAACGAATACCTATGTTGGAACAATTTAACTCATTTTTGATAAATTGTATTTTCTAGTAATTCGGTAATCCAATATGCAATAAATATGATTGAAAATAATATGAAATATGCAATTGTTTAAAATGTAATACAATATCACAGAAAATGGACTGAAAATAGCGTCGATTTGAACGTTTATGTTTGTCATGATCACAAAACGCTGTAGTAGAATGACAGATGAGTGCAATAAACATTTTATCAGAGGAACAAATAAAATCATGTATCATTGTATACTAGATGGATTGTGTTTCAAGTTGTTTCATTCCAATGTTGAAAAAGTCCCTTTTGATGCATCCTGTGCATTTTTTATTAGCATGTTCACAAATACCAGGAGAAAACATGGCAATATTTCAATCCTTTGTGTGAAATTTTTTATATCTATGAAATCCTAAGCTTATCTTCAGTCTGAATGTCAATAGTTGGTGACCATTCCATTCTCCACTCATATAGATTGCAGCATTTGTAAACTATTAATACAGGAATTTCAATACTTTTGAGAAATGATTTTCATTATCCATTCCTAAAATGTCTATTTCAACATATTTCCTCAAGAAAAAAAGGCACATTAGGAAAGAAATGACAGCCTATAAAAATTTGGAAAGTTGAATCTTATTGAGTGGACTTTTTTTACATTGAATACATTGAGAGTTGATATATCATTGAATGCATCTGCAGTTGTAGGTAATGGAAAGTTCATTCTACATTCCATACAATTGGACACTACTGTTGAAAAGCAATTTAGTGACAAACAAAATTTTGGTAAAGTGTGGTATAAAGTTGCAGGCTCTCTCTTTTTTTGTGAGTTCTGCTATCATTTAGCTGTCCCTCAATGTTCATATATCAATCTGATGAAATCGAATTCAATAATAAATATGCTTGAAACATTTTGAAATACCATAACTTCATGATAGAAAAGTGGAATGAGATTTCAAATATAATAGATTTTGACAATTTTTTTTTAATGTTTTTCAATTTTTAGGAGAAAATACTGTGCACAGGGAAACTAAAGTTCTAAAAGTCAACACTGCAAATTTAGTATTTCTGCTAGATCCTTCCTGTAGATAAGGAAACCTGATGCGAAACAGAAAGGGTCACACATCATTCGCAGCCTACAAGCACATTAGAATTATATGAGGTAAAAATTTATTTCCGTATACTTATGGTTGATAATTCATAATTGTGAGGTTCTGCCTGGAATTTACAAATTATTGGAGTTGTATTTTTTAAAATTGGATTCAAAAACTGCCTTTAGTATGCCTTATTTAATGCATCTATTTCTTGTGACAGATAACTTTGCATCACTGTGAAACAAAGTATCCACTTGAAGAAAGCAATAGTGAAGGTTTCTAACGAGCAATGAAAAAGTCAATAAGAGATATCAAAAAGATTCATAACTACAGGTTGATATGAGGTGAAATGAATATGACTCATATTTAGTTTAGTTGAAGTAAAGATGTTCCTTTTGAAATGACCAAGCTATTTGTATGTTGTCTTGTCTGTTTGTAAGGCCATTAGGTGCAATTCACACAGAACAGGTGCGTGGTGGTGGCGAGAGACTGGCGTGGTGCAGACGTGGAGTAGACTTGGTGTGCTCAATAAACACAGTAGGGATACCGACGTTTGTCATTCGTCAGTTACCTACTTGTGAAGCAAAGTGAAAATGCTCTCTTAAAAAGAAGGTGACCTGTTGGACCTTGAGAATGTATATAACATATAAAAGAAAAGGAGATACTGGGTACATCGTTCGTGGTTAGATAAAGGAAAACTAGTGGTTTGTTCAACGTTATGCGGAAGCTCAACATGAACCCTGAATGTTTTCAAAGTCATGCAGTTGCACTTCTTTGTAGAACTCTATTTCAAATTTAATAGCAAAATATTCAATAATTAATTAGCACTATCGATTTGCATTGAGAAAGTTGGGAACGAATGCCAATGTTAGGAACAATTTATCTCATTTTTAAATTTTAATCCAGTATGCAATAAATATGATCGAAAATAATATGAAATATGCAATTGTTTAAAATGTAATACAATATCACAGAAAATGGACTAAAAATAGCGTCGATTTGAACGTTTATGTTTGTCATGATCACAAAACGCTGTAGTAGAATGACAGATGAGTGCAATAAACATTTTTTTTTTATTGGTGCCCCTTTTTACCCATTCAAAGCACGCCTCAGCGTGTTTAAATCGAACTTTAAAAAACGCGCGTTTTTTAAAGGTAACCATGACAACATCAACAAATCGAGAAACGTGAAGTCTAAATGACAAATTTTTGATTATTGATCTGACAGGAGTACCTTGTAACGTCAGATAAAATATTACTAACAATTCGTTCATTTATATGTGCTCCTCCATCCATTTGATGAACTTTTCATATTCTTTTTCATATATATCACTGGATTTTCGGGTATTAACGCATGATTCTGCCTCACTATTAAAAAAATCGATATTAGAATCATTCATTTTTGAGCTCTGGTGACAACAAATATTGATCTTTGGTAACAAATTGCAAATGAATGTTTTTCTCATTTCCATGACAACGAAAGGTATACTGATGTCACATCACGAATTCAACCTTCTTGCATTATTAGTTCTTATTTCTATTTTTTGTAGTAATAATACCAGTATATATGATTTCAAAGTGCACCAATAAAAAAAAATAACGTAAAGTATTCTGGATAACTGGTCTTAAAACACTTTTATTTCGAGCACTCCGGCTACGCCGTCGTGCTCGAAAAATCGCGCGTGTTTTAAAGCCCTTTTTATCCACTTATACTTTAATATACTATATTGCACTAATGCAATAAAGAACCAGTTTTTTCACCATATATAGTTCAATAAAGTTTTGGTTTTTGCATGAACGTAGAAAAATAATAATTCCCATGAAAAAAATGTAGAAAAAATCGAATTCCAGTTTCATATATTTTATTTGGGATAACCATGTTCTCATTGGATTCTTATTTCTAGCTGATATACCTTTTTCATGACAGGGTGGCCTGATATATTATACTCAGCATAATATAATTTACCCCACACAAATAATATTCAAACTCATAATATTTAAAATTGATATGAAATGTCAAAAACTAGTATTCAAATAAGTGATTCATGAATAATTTTTCATTTAATATTGATTTATATTTGTGGAAGGTATGAATGAAGTACAACTTTTCAATCATTCCCATCGAAACTTTACTAGGTACATTTGTGTTTTATATTTCACTTGACACAGTGTGAAAATTAATTATTCTTGAAATTTTCAGGAGGCAAATTCCGCATATGAAATAAAATTCAGCATATCTAGGGAAAATTCAGTATTTCTGTGTCCTGTCCATTTGGTGGATGAAGAAAAGCCAATACGTCCTTGACAACACAGGATCATTTGAGGTATATATTTTCATACACATTTATATTGCCTCGCTTTCGTGACTGTTCGGTACAAATCTTACAATCGATTTTAAACTAACTTCCTGATGAGTTTTAAAACTTCAGACATAGCTCAGAACTAGTTGACAATGCAATATTAAGTCGCTTTCATGTCTGTATGTCTGTTTGTTTGTCTGTAGAACGTTTACGGAACAAAAAGTGAGGTTAGGATTACACAATATCTAAATAGCACCAACAGAATGATCGATGAGTCAATGAGCACTGAATTTAACTGCCTTCCAAATAGTCACTCAATGTAACAACTAAATGAATTACAAATAAATTAATAAATAACCTACTAAACATCGTTAGAATACAGAAAATAGTATGACACATACATTTCCCTGAAATTGAAAACAAGCAAATTAAAGGGTTCATTTTATGTATTTTACCATGTTTATATTAACTCGCTTTCGTTGTCTGTTCCTTTCGGTACATATCTTGTAATAATAATAGCAATCCATTTTAAACTAACTTCCGATGAGATACTTGATCTTCAAACATAGCTCAAAACTGGATGACAATGCAATATCAACTCGCTTACATGTCTGTCTGTTTTGTCTGTAATAATAATAATAATAGTAAAGAGCAATCGATTTTAAATTAAGATGTCTTTTAGTCCGTTTTATAAACGTGGTATATTAAAAAAATATATCTAAATTTCTGGTTGACGTTCAATAATTATTGGAATTGTTTTTTTTAATATTTAGTGGTTGATCGATCTTCACCTTACTTGATACACATATTGCATATGCCAAATATCTTTGCATCACATCAAAATAATGATTCACCTAGATATATAATCATTTACAGCTTCTACTATAAAAAATCTCTTCTGAACATTTTGTCCCATTGAGTATGTAATAAAAAGTATATATTCATCAAATTCTTTATGGAAAACCACTGTTAGATTGAAATGTATGTAATTTTTTTCCTAAAATAAGATTTTCTAAAGTTTTTACTCTGAATGAGTTTTTGGTGTTCTTCTGACAGGTGAAACCTTAAATTTCAATTGAAATGAAATTTGGGGTATTTCTTGTTGTCTGAATGAAAGTTATTAATTTTTTTGTACATTGTTTGTCTTAAAAAAAATATATCAGAATCAAATTATATATATATATATATATATATATATATATATATTTTATAATTTCTTGACCACATGTTTATTTTCTTTGTTTTCTCGAAATAAGGGCCTTAGTCAGTATATGTATTTTTTATTTGATACGACATTTCAACAAACATTGTTTATGTCATCTTCAGGTAAATTCTTAAAAATAATGTAAAACATCTAAAGTTAAAAACAATACGTTACATAACATAAACAAATATGATTAAAATTCAAAGAGACGTTCAAAACTTACAATATAATTTACCAGTTATTCTTTCAATATTTCGTGTTCATGTTGAAAAGGGAAACATTCTCAATTGAATATTGAATAGGAAGATTCTTCTGTAAAGTGAAAAATCCACGATAAAAATTCAGTTATTTTTTGTGAATGTCTAACATAAAACAACTACTTCCCCGGCTAAAGCCACGCTGGACATTGAACTCCATCTGATAGATATTCTGAAAGGACCCTAACTCAATGAGTTCTTAATTAAGACTGGAATAGAAAATCAAATAACTATCTGAATAAAAATGCAAATTTTCAATTTTAGATTTTTTCTATTGAGTTAGGGTCCTTTCAGAATATATATCAGATGAAGTTCAATGTCCAGCGTGGCTTTAGCCGGGGAAAGTAGTTGTTTTCTGTTGACATTCAAAAAAAATAATTCATTTTTATCGTGGATTTTTCAATTCATAGAAAAATCTTTCTATTCAATTGAGAATGTTTCCCTTCTCAACATGAATACCCCACAAGAGGTTATCTTGAACGATGGAAGATAGTGAGTTAAGTTTATCGTTCAGTCGCAGATGATTCCACATCTGATTTCATGAACATCCTATTCATAGTTTCAAACAAATCAATTCGTGTTCATATTTCACAATTGGAATGAACATTGTTGAATATCTGAGATTGCTAGTATCGAGTTTGTTTTTATCTGTTATCGTTTTTTAAATACATTGGAGTGTTTGACATATTTAGTTGTAGTATGTAGGCTCTATTGTTATAATTTATGCAAGACTTTTTCGTGTCAAAATGTAAAGATCAGTTTATTTTCATTACTATTTTTTTCTTTTGTCAAAATTTCAACCTTGTCAAAATCGAATTTACGTTGATTTTCCTTTTCATGTTTAGACAATGGTGTGATGTCTGATTTTAATCGTATTTGTTTGATGTTATGTAACGTATTCTGTTTTTAACTCTACATGTTTTACATTATTTTTAAGAATTTGGGTAGTAAGATCATTCTTGCAAACTTATTTTATTTTTCTTTACAGATCAAGGAAATTGAACCTTGCAGATACAGTTTATTCAGAAGAGGAGAGAAGATAAAATGGCTGATGATTTGAAATTGCAATGGGAATTCAATTTAACAGAAAATATCGAAAACAAATGGAAAACTTGATATTATGTTATATAAAGATATATATATTATGTTATATAAAGATATACCAATGGATGATTGATGAACCTGGCTAAACATTTTTGAGGGTGGGTTATGATTTTTTTCGATGCACAAATATAAACTACTCCTTCGATGGCCTGCAAATCAATCATCTCTTGGTATATCATCATATAGCCTTTCAATAACACGTATACCAAATATTGACTTGGCAAAAAAAAATTATGGTGGGTTTAGATTTTTTCGAAATACAAGTATAAACTACCCCTTCGAGGACCTGCAAATCAATCATCTCTTGGTATATCATTATATAGCCTTCCAGTAACACATATACCAAAACTGAACTTGGCTAAACATTTTTGATGGTGGGTCTAAATTTTTTTTCGAAAAACAAGTATAAACTACCGCTTTGGCGGCCTGCAAATCAGTCACCTCTTGGTATATTATTATATAGCCTTCCAGTAATACATATATCAAAAATGAACTTAGCTAAACATTTTTGAAGGTGGCTTTTGTTTTTTTGAAATATCGATAAGTATAAACTATCTCTTTGCCGGCCTGCAAATCAATCATCTCTTGGTAAATCATTAATATAGCATTGAATGAATGTGGTTTTTTGTGGAGGAACAATGTTTCTTGACATGTTTTTTGGGTAACCTTCCACAGTCTGAAAATGAAAATATAATCAGGAAAATCTATACAAGTGTACAAAGGGCAAACTAATTAGTTCACCCCGATAAGTTACTGCGTTCACCAAATTATATTTCCTATAGAAAAAATGATTCGATTTCTCAGTAACTTTTCGTTCCCTTAATATGCCTATAAAAATAGTAAAAATTCAAAAGATACTTCTCTATATAGTTTTTTATTGACGTTTCGGGGACTATATCCGCCCCCGTTCTCAAAATCTTCTAAATCTCCTTTAATTGTTTGAATAATTTGGTTTTTTTCTTGCAGAGTCTTTTTCGCTTTTTCAACTGATTTTCCTGATTATATTTTCATTTTCAGACTGTGGAAGGTTACCAAAAAACATGTCAAGAAACATTATATATAGCCTTTCAGTAGTACATATTCCAAATATCCACTTGGCTAAACATATTTTAGGGTGCATTTTGAATTCTTATCTAAAAGCATATCAAATATATCTTGGTATATCATTCTTAAGTTATTCATTTTTGTTGTGTTCGACCATTTTCTGTTAAATTGAATTCCCATTGCAATTCCAAGTCTTCAGCCATTCGATTTGGTTGAAAATTCGAAGGAATTTTGAATCACCCTGACGTCACTGATCATTTGGCCGCCAGATAAAAACGGCTGCCAGAAAAAGGCCGCTAACTTCACACTGATCTGCTAAATAGGCCTTTTTGAATTAATGCAAAGTTGAATATAATCTAAATTTGTAATTCAGAATTTTTAATTACTCTGTTATTGAATTACAATGAAACGAGAAGCACAATTCCTCAATTACTTCTTAACTTTGAGATATCACTAAAAAATGATATGAAGTTCGTTTTTTTTAAATAATCATTTTCATTTCAAATATATATTATCCATAGGGATAAGGGATTAATCATGTTTTGGATACAATCCGCCAAAGGAAACTGTCGTTTTGTTCAATGTCAAATTTCAGCAAAAAGTTGTAATTAATATTGAAATACATTTTTACAGGTTTTCTGAAAAACTCCAAAAATTATCTATAATATATAATAATAAAATATGATATTAAAATGCATTGGAAATGAAATGGAAGCCCCTCCTGTTGAATTGCAAGAGGTTCGGGCTCTCTACAGATTTTCCCAACATTATAAATATGATCTTGGGTAAAAGTAATTCAAAATAAATAAATTCTGATACAAATCACATTGAAATATTTATTTCAGTTGTATTATAAATGTAATAGATTAAGATTATTTATGTTTCTTGGGTTCAATAAAAAATTCTTATTATTTTACATCTCATTATATTGATTTTTCCCAAAAATATATGTCCAAAGGTTGGGTATTTTTTTTTCAGACGTAGCTCATTTTTCGAATAAAAAGCTTTGCCACATCTCTGTCTCTCTCTAGCATAGCCTGCAAAGCTTCTGAGCAAAATCATTCATTCTGACTGAATAACAACCCATCAACATTTTGAAAAGGTCTTTGTGGAATTCTTCACATGACGTGAAGTATTGCCTTGAGTGTTCAAGAATTTGGTTTGGTTTGCTCATGCCAGCCTTTTCTGAAACTGGTTCTGGAATCCAATGGTTGTCTTGGAGTGGCTCCGAACTGGAAATATTAATAATAAAACACTATTTAAATAGGTTCAATAAAATATAAGTAGTGTGTGTTGTTTGGGAATAAAGATAAAAAATGGTTTGAAAAAATCGTCAATAAATATTTTTGGTGAAAAATATGTTGTTTGGGAATTAAATTGAATGCCCGAAAATCAATTGATTACAAAGGCGGTGCCATGAAAATAATTTTTTAAGATGAAAAAAGAAACCAAACATTCTCCAAACCCTTGTGATCAGAGGAAACCAATTGTTTATTTATTTTTTTCATTAAGACTTCGCTCTTTCATATATTTTTTTCACTTTTATCCTTGTATCATGTTGCTCGCTAGATTTTCCAACTTACGAACGGTCACTTAAATTCAACTCTCTCAAACTACTAAGGAATATAATTTAAAATTTCTGAGAAAGTGCTATGAATGCTAATTTATTATTTTCCACTTGGAAATAATGGTGACACGCAGTCGTGGATAGTCATAAAGTAAATTTTCCTCCTACAATCAATGAATCTTGTTTATTTAGTATATCTCTTGAAAGGGTATTGTGAAATTTTGATAATTAATTGAGGAATTTATAAGCATTATTACATGAAATGTTGATCTATTCAGCAATTGCAAATGATAATATTTTTTGGTTTAATACATTGAACTGTGAGAATTTTTCTTTTGAACTTCAATGAGTGCATATATTTCCCAACAACGGATAACTCAACTGTTCATTTTGAATATCAATTTCGTTTTCAGACTTTAATAGAATATAATCAATATGGGTTGCTTTTTTGGGGCTAATATTTCGATCATTTTTCATACGGTATTTTCATACCTTTAAGTTATGTTTGTATTCATAACCTCCATAAGTTGGGAGACACATCGTATTGGTGTCCAGAATCCTATGAATTTGAACGATAAATTTGAGTTGAAAAATACTTTTATTGACATAGGAAAGGTCATCGTATCTCCTGAAGTAATTGGGAGCACAAAGTTTGTGCTCAGTGAGAGATTGTGCAAGTAGGTAACCCAAAATTGTGAAAATCGTTGGAGACTATAAATTTACCCAAAAATCAAACTATATATCACAACCGAAACTTTTAGGACCAGGCTTCGATTTGAACTCCAGAACAGTACTTCGAAAATGGAATATATTATGCGTCAACACATTCTAAGCTCTGAGTGTTAATTCATTTGAAGTGAAAACAAAATCCTTAGAATTTATGCTTGGTTTATGCAACGTTCCCAGGAACTAAGCGAACTAATAACTAAGGATTCAACACTAGCAAATCAATGAGCGCGTTTAACTAAGAACTTTGGTTCTTACTTGAAAGTTGGGCAACTTTCTAGTCATGGTTCTTGTACTAGGGGTTCCATAAACGCGCTCATTGATTTGCTAGTGTTGAATCCTTAGTTATTAGTTCTTGGGAACGTTGCATAAACCAAGGGTTTAAAATTATCGGAGAAAAAGTCCCACTTATTGATTCCATAAACTTTTAAAATGTGTTATATTAGCAATTTCACTCACCTGCATTGGTTCGGCAAAAAATCGACATCCTGTGACTGACCACACAACATACAAACACGATCCATTTCAATGAATACAAAACATTGGTAATCATAACTGAGTTTTGCAGAAATAACAATTCACAAATCATAACCTCAATCGGATTGAGAAGCATTCAAATTTTCCAATTGGTTGGAAGTTTCATAAGTTATATGTCCGTATTCCGCATCAGTGTGCAGGTTGCCTAAGGTTGGCGAATGCATTTTGTAATGGCCAAACAGATCCAATTCGTTGAACTATGTCAATTTGTCACCATCTATTGTGAAAAATTTGAAGTAGGACGTGGGAATCTCTACTAAAAAGTCTAAACAAAATCGAATCAGTACATACACCAGGGTTTCTAGGCATCTTACTTTGAACAAACGTGGAATATTAGAGAATTTTCAGAAGCCTCTTTTCCTTGAGGATATCTACCATGTACTACCCAGCCTAATAGTGTTTTCGAAACAAATGGTGCATTCCAAAAACTCTGAAAGATTTGCCTAGCAATTGTTAAAGCACATTGATCCTGGCCAATGAGAATTGTTGGTTGTGCATCGAAAAAGGAACATACAGGCGTTTCTTTGATATATGGATATGATTCACTCATTTTTTCAATTTTGGCAATGCATTGTTGTTTGAAATGAATTTTCCTCAATTCCGGATATTTCCAAGGATACTTTTCTCGAGTTCTCTTCACTTTTTGTGACATTATTGAGCCACTGGTAACAGAGTGGTTCCAGAGGTCCATGAAGTCCTATTTCCTGAGCAATACGGCTGTCGATCATTGTCGTCGTAGCAGCTTCATCAAGTAAGGCAAAAGTTGAAATTTCCTTTTTTCTTCCTCTCAGTTTCACGGGAATTATCCGCAATAGGATTGTAGGGCTTTCTTCTTGAAAGAAATTGATTCTTTCTATGTGGTCGTCTTGATCTAGAACGATATCTGGGGTATTTTCTACTTGTGGTTCATCCCGTTTTTTATAGTCAAGATTGTGTAGAATATTATTATGAAATTTTTGACAACCATCTATACCGCACTTTTGCTTCAATCTACATGAGTATATATTATGTGCTTTTTTGAGACCCGTTTTTCGTTTTAAAATTTAATTTTTTTTTTTTGGAAGTTGTGAGTGTTGATGTCTGCACAACTTGAAGCAGCTATAGCAATTTTTCTCATCGACGCGGAAAATATTTTCAATGTGACATTTTCTTCCACCAAAGATTCTTCGACCCATTTCAGTCGCAGAAATGGTGGCAATTTCATTACAATTTCACTTAGTATCGATGGGTTTGTCATATGCCCAGTGTTGTTGAAAAGTTCCATGGTAGTCACTAAATTCTCGATCACATTAGAAAAAGGTAAATACGTTTCGAATCGTCCTTCTTTTGGAGGAGTAGCTCGTCGAACTTCATCTACTAAATTCGAAATTATGAGTTCAGGTCTTCCAAACGTAATTTTCAGGGTTTCTATGATTTTTTCGACGTTTCTTGGTGCTACAAGAAGCGGTTGTACTGCCTCTCTGGCTTTCCCTTTTAAACCCTTCTGAAGTCGTATTATATTCTCTTCCTCACATATATTGAAAATTTTGGTGGAATGTTCAAATTGGCTGTGAAATATGGGCCAGTCTTCTGGATTTCCATCGAAAAATGGTAGTTTGGATTTGACACTTCTCGTTCTTTCGTTGTAATTCACTTTATCAGAGTTTATTTTGAAAGTTTCACAAATCTGATTAAAATTATCACTGGTCATTGTTATGAAATTATTTGTCGTTGGAGGTACATAGTTGTCTGTTTCTTCGGTTTTCCAGTTATCCACCTTTTCTTGAAAAGTCATTTCTCTCAAGTCAAAAATACTTTCAGCACCAGAAATTGTTGACTTTTTAGATGAACCTTCCTGAATAATTTCTCGTCTCAGTTGAGCTTCTTTTATTATCATTTCAGCATCTATTTCTGCTTTCCTTCTTTCTATTTCTGCTTTCCTTCTTTCTATTTCTGCTAATTTTCTTGCTTCTTCTATTTCTATTTCTAAGAGCTTTCGCCTCGAATTCGATGATTTCGTTATTTTAGATTCAACTCTTGAAATAGATTTATCGTGGGTACATGATGGATGAGTGGATTTTCGTGACTCTGTGGCTTGTTTCAGATTATCGGGTGCATCTTCATATCTTTCTGGAGGGATTCCTTTGGTCTTTCTCTCACTTCTTCTCGGTATGGACATGTTCCAGATAGGGTTTTTTCTCGTTTTTAGCTCGAAGGACCAATGTTCAGACTAGTCAGTCCTACTGTGAGATATTTTCTATAGCTTAAAGTCGAAATAAACTATTGAAATACACTTTTTGTGAACTTTTTTACTTTCCGTCAAAATTACACGTCACTGTCAAAAATCTCTTTTTTTCAATCATAAATAACAAAATCAACACACTTTCATAAATATATACAGAGATATCAAAATAACTATAACAATTGGTTTTCCAAATTATTGTTGTTGTGGACATCCCACAACGTTTGTTGGACAGCATACAAGCCTAGGGTAAATTCTAAATCTGAACCAATTACGTTTCTGATTGAACTAGTCTTTGTACAGCGTCTTGTATATAATATGCCGCTGAATAAATATGGTTGCGATCCATCAACTTTGGTAAATAGTACATGTTTCAAATAATTCCACCCAGAAAAGATTTTGAATCCAAGCAAAATTTTGGACGCCATTACTTTCTTGCAGTTTGTCCACCCTGTATTTTTAGTTCATATCAAAGTGGGCTCATGTCATAAGACATCTTACAAAGTGTCACATTGTGCGACAGTTGGCTTTTCTATTTTTGAGAATACATATTAGTCTTGTGGTTTTCAAAATAATTTTCGTTGAGATTTTTAATATTTTGTTGGGATGTTGTGTTTGTCCGAACTGACAACGTTTCAATATCCTTTCTTCAGTTTGAAGGCATTCTTGCATAATATGCAATGCAAAGAAAACCCTCATAGAATGTCTGTAGAATGTAGAGTTGACGTGTTTGTTGTTTCGGACATTTATGTACCTGAGTTTTTGAGAATATGTGATCACCATCTTGACAACAATGATTTTGTGTTACTAGGTTTAATACGAGGTTAACGTTTTGTTAACAAACCATATTTTATACCAAACCTTCAAATAAAATTTGGGAAAGCACAGAAAGTTTTGCCGAAGACGAATTTATAACTTAAACGTCTATTTCCAAAAATTACTTTCAGGGGTTATATACATTTTGTGATGGCGTTATGGCAATGCATGCAGAGTCAATGAAAAGCATTTGCTAGCATTTTCAATAAAATTGAGATAACAGATTAATTTTTAAAGATTTTCTTAACTATCCTCTCATACAAGCTGTAAGCCTTACAATTCCGAATGTTCAGTTATCACTTCTCAGGCGGTTTGTTCCAAATAATATTGGTTTTAAAGCCAAAGGGAAAATTGTTTAGCAAGACATTGTATCTCCATGTATCATATCAATCCTACTCCCAATCTGCAAAAGCAATAGCCTACATGGATTGTCACGATATTGCCCAATCTTACTGTTTTAACAAAAACAAGCATCTCTTGAAACCACAAATAATGGTAGCTTCCGATGATTACATAGTACTTTCTGCTTATTTCTCGGATGCATCAAATAACGATGCAGCGATTTCGAACTTTGCTGTATAACATGATTAAAATGGAATAAGGAACAGGTTTCGAAACGGTGACATTGTGATAGTCGATAGAGGCCATACAGATTCTATAGAAACATTTGAAAATCTTGGTATTCAATATTATTATATGTCAACTGGCGAGGTGGAGCGCCAAAAAATTTCCTCTCTTTAGGCTAACAAAAATAGAATACTTACGACTACTAGATGAGTGATAGAATCTAGAAACTTCAAAACGATTTTCATTTTTTTTCTGGAACAATATCCGCGTCGCATGCGGCTCATTTGGAAGAATTTTATCTAATTGCTTTAATAGTCAAGTATCATCCCTCAATTGAAACGAGAGGTACACCTGAAATAGCTAATCAAATGCTGGGCAAACTACAAAAAAATAATAGGTTCCGAACTCGTATTCAAAATTAAAATCTTTTTCGGTGCAATGGTCAGTGGAATCGTTTGAACAACGGACATGTAGTTGAATTTCCTCGGTTAAACATGGAGTATTCAACAAAGTTAACGCATCCCTGCCATATTTATTTAGCGTCACCGGCACAGCTACTGAAATAAACATTTATTTCTGTAGTTCCGTTGAGCGGGAGGAGTTAGGTGACGAACCGAATATTCCTGGTACCTAGATATCAATACTTCGGACTGTCCACGGTGACCAGCCGAGTAGTGCTTCGGATGACACTTGAAAAACTAAAGTCCCTGTCTTCTTAACTCACACAAGTTCCGAGGGTTGCTTTGCAACTAAGTTGATGGTTAAAAAAATACTTTTAACACTTTTTTTTCATGTTACTTGTTTATTGTTGTTTCTAACTTCCTTATCTATCTGGTGACTGCACTCATTCGTCTCCACATTTTCATATCTGCTACACGCATTGTATGTTACAAACACCCCCTAGTGGTCAGTTCTATTTCTATGCTCGCTATATGTCTCCTATTCTATAGAATTCAACATACATTTTCAACAAAAAAAAAGAGGCTCAATTACATGCAATAGGCCATTTGGGGAAACCACTACACAATAACTTGAAAAACCACTATAAAAAAATACGCACCTCTACCTCTACCTCTGTGGTGGTGTGGGAATGAGTTATACGGTTCAGTTAATTTTTCTGATAGTTGTTGCAATATACGTTTGTACCTATCGTTCAATTCTTGCCAGTATGTATCATTCTAAATTGAGATATTTTTCAGCTGAAAAATTTATTAAGTAATGAGCAAGGCAATAACTATGTTATGTTTTAATCTAAACGTATATTGTGAAGAACCTGCCTGTACGAAATAGGTACCCAGTATTTGAATGATATCTACATAAGAAAATAGATAATTATTATTGTTGTTGCCCCGTTTATAAAAACTTGTCAATTATATCAGAAAAAGATGTGCATAACGATATATTTTGTAGGTAATTATAAAACAATGAAATCACCCTGGATATTTTAAAATCTAACGGTTATGCATATGCATACCTAATGTAATGTTATTCAGTCACTATTATAGCTTTTATAATATTTAATATACTATATAACTCGCTCTACACGTATATTATGAAGAACCTGCCTGTACAAAATAGGTACCCAGTATTTGAGTTATACCTACATAAGAAAATTACTAATTATCATCTTTGTTGCTCTGTGTATAAAAACTTGTCAATTATATCAGACCGATATATTTTGTAGATGTAAGTTCTCGTTTTAATAATTTCAATGCATAATTATTTTTGGTAGTTGGCTGTATCGCTCACCCTGTTTGAAAAGTAATCATGGCGAGATATTTTAGCCTCAAAATTGTGGACGGGTAGATATTAATTTATCTGTGGCGCAACTGTAGAATTATTGGTTGTTTGCAAAAACCCAATTACCCTGTAACAGTAAATATTTTTAGCTGTACTTTTTCATGTAGATCTAACGAAAACTTATGTTTAACTTATATACGCAACATAAAGTCAATCCAGCTTTTCAATTTGAATAAAAAAACAGCTATTCTCCGCTTCAAGGCCTTCTATCTCGAAAACTGGTCATATGATCGGATGTAAAATGCATGCCTCTTAAAACGTTATTAAAATGATTATATACTGAGAAAATGGTTACATATGTTAATGGTATTACCTTTCCCAAAAATCAATCTATAAGCACAGGGTTTTGAATAAATCTTAAAAAAAATATGTTGTGGTTCTCTCTATGAAACACCCGGTATAGGAAATGTGTACTGGGCAATATTTTCTCGTCAAAATACCATATTGAGGAGTACCTTTTGAAAATATGCTTCCCTGACGTCACAGTAGAAAAAGTGAGATTTAGCAAAAAGCTACCGTCATACATTTATGAATCACTCTGTGAATATAAATATTTTTAGTTGTAAGTATCCACTAACGTATCACCGAAACATGTAGTAAACGTGTGTATGCCACAGAAATTTAATCTAGCTCATATGTTTAAAAAAAAACAAAAACTGAGCAATTTTTAACTTTAACACCCCGTATCTAGAAAACTGGTTATATGATTGAGTTGGGCCCATTGACACTTTGGTTAATAGGTCCTGTACAACAACATAGTTTCAGAAAATTTTACAGGTTGCCACTTTACATAAAAAAGCCTTTTCGTTATATCCCATATAATAATAATATTAACACTAAGCGTCACACTTTTCGCAATTGCCATTAATAGCCTGTTTAAGAACCTGAACCCAGCTGTTGGCCGAATTATGTACGTCGACGACATTAAAATATTTTTATCTAGCGACAATATTAATCTGATTCAAGAAACCCTACTGCAAGCAGTAAATTCCTCAGTGGAAGAGGCGGATAATAAAGGATTCAAGTTCTCAACATCAAAAACAAACGTAATGTACTTTTGCAGGCTCAGAAATCCTCACAATCACCCCCGCTTGTACATGAAAAACAGCTGCTTGAATGCAAACCGCAGACAACATTTTTGGGAATAATATTCGATAGTAAACTCTATTGGAAACAACACCTTGAATAACTGGGAAATAGATGCAAGAAAGCCATGAATATTATTCGCTGTGTGGCGAATATAAACTGGGGCGCAGAAGTCTTACTAATACTATATAGATCTTTGATCCTATCTTAAATCGACTATAGACTTGTCGTATATTCATCCGCTCGGCAATCCATTTTGAAAATACTTAAAAGGATTCAATCATGCGCTTTGAAACTAACTAGGTGCATTTCCTACAAGTCCATTGCCTTCTTTACAATGTCTGACTCTCTGTCATGGAGCTGGAATATAGGTACAACCTCACCACCCTAACCATAACATAATGTATTCTGATGAATCACTCGATCTGTATGAAAGCTGGACCACAATTACTCGACCCACCAATGTCCTTCTAGAACTATATAATGAGGAACTTCCGATAGTATACCCAACAAAATTTTGCGAAGTACCTCCATGGAAACTGAACCTACCCACCATTCACAAGGAATGTGCCAAATTCAAGAAATCCGAAACAAATCCTACTACCTACCAACAGGAATTCCCTCAAATGATTTAACAAAGCCCTAAACACTCACTGATAAATCAAAAACAGCAAATGGCACTGGTAGTGCATTTTATGCAAGTTGACAATCATACTCCTGGAAAATTCGCAATGCCACTGAAGATGCTAGTATTGAAAATATCTCGATATGCGCAAGTTACCTGAAAACACACTTCAAAGAAATAGTTTCCATTAGGTGGGAAGCCACACAAAAAACTGAGGCATATAAAATCAACCACAAGAAAATGGAAAAGCCGAATACCTATGGAAAGGAGAGATCAAGTATCGCTGACCCGATTAAGAATATGGCACACAAACCTCGCATCTTCATTTATGTTGAGAGGAGAGCGACCCCCACAATGCCAAACTTGCCAGGTTAGACTTACGGTTAAACACCACTTGGAAGACTGCGTGGAATGAAGGGACCCCAAACACATAAGTGGAATCCAAGGTATTATCTAATGATAAAAGCGAGAGATAAATAACTTACTCACCTTCCTCGATAGAGCTGGTTCAACAAAAAAAATATAGTGAAGAGAAGAAATGTACTTGGTGTCTTGACTAGCAAGACATTGGGGGCAGCTAATAACCCCAGCAGTTGATGAAATAATGATAAAAAGGTTTATTCACGTTTTCTTTTTCCAAATGAATTGCGCCAATAATAGTACTATAAATATACAGATTAATATAAATATGAATAAAAAATAGGTAATCAATGTAATATAATTTACAGTGTTTGTGAATAAACAGGTGCAAAAATCACTGAAGCACTAAGCTGCTCGTGATATTAGAAATTAAAGTGAAATTAGCCAAAATCGTGTGTTTTGGCGTCATCTTTTCTCGGAGTTCATTCCAAGGTTTGCTTTATATGTGACAACAGTATAATCTGCGAAACTGATAACTTACCCCAAAAGTACCTATTTTAAAGAAACCATTTATATATAGAATAAAGGGAACTGGTCCCGGAACAGACCCTTGCGGAACAGTTATTTTTCTAGGACAACTACATACTTCATCAATTTGCACCTCTAATTCCATTATATTTCAATTTATTCAGCAATTTCTTGACTGACTGTATCGGAGGCTTTCGAGAGGTCAGGAAAAATACTAATGGTTGGCATTGATTTATCTAATTTTTAAATAGTATCTTCCGTTGATTTTCCCTTTCGAAAGCCAAATTGATTTTCCGACAAAAGATTGATTTTTTAGGAAGTCTGGCTTTTATGAGATGTTCCACAATTTTTGGAATATTGGAAATTAGTTTTTTCCCCACTTTCATATACCGGCTTGACGATAGCATGATTCAATAGCTTTGGAAACGTTCCAACCTCAAATCATGTCCTGGAGATTTCTTTAATTTCAATGTTTTATCACTGCGATGATTTCTGTTTCATCCGTTGGATTCAAAAATAATGTGTTTTGAAGGCTGCTCATATGTTCATTATAGTTATTTATAGAAGGAATTTCATTCGAATCATTGAATGTATTGGCAATTTGTAATTTATCTAATATATATATATATATATATATATATATATATATATATATAGATAAATATGGAACCCGTAAATAGTGGAGTTTCGCAGCAAATACAAGAGAAGTCTTCAAAGGTTGTCCAAACTTTCGGAAATTTTATCAATTATTTCCATCATCAGGGAAACTACAAAGGTGTAAAAATTAAAGTTAGTTTTTTTATAAAAATATATGTTGTTGAGAATGAATATAAAGGAGTTAGAGAATAATGGTTGACACATTATGAAGGATGAATGATGATACACTACAGTTTAAAATAACTAAATCATTAAAATTAGAATTATTACAATTTTTATTGGTGACTATCTTGTCCCCATGTGGGAATAAGTGTCAAGTACAGGTTAGGTACTTGTGACAGGTGGGTAGGTTATTATTGTTGATAAGGGGAGTGACACTTAGTCTCGGTATAACCTCACTTGAGATTAAAGTGTCACACCCCTTATCCACAATTATAACAATGAAATTGATACTGTCCCAGCACAAGTCACGTATACATCCTTACCATTCAAAAAAAAACCCAAACATTAAAATTGCAAATAAAACTGTCCTCATTAGGTCAGTTCACACAAAAATTGAAGATAAAGTACCCATAACTTCACAAACGAGTGTAATATACAGTATTCCTTGTCGAATGCGTGATAAGAATTATATTGGTCAAACTTCAAGATCATTAGGCGGTAGAATCGTTTCCCACAAAAGTGATTGCAGATAACAGCCAGAAAGATGCGCGTTAGCAGATCATGTGAACAAGTTTGACCACCATATGAATTATGAATCCACGAAGGTCTTAGCTAGTGAATCACATTCAACAAAAAGATCCTTCCTAGAAATGGCCTATATTTTTGAAGATAACAACTGTTTCAATAAAAAAACAGATATCAATCATCTCAGTGAAATTTATTCCTATCTATTGACGTTGGATAAAAAGTTTTCCAACAACAACCTCACATTTAATTTTTCCAATCTTTAATCGAACAAAATGTATGTTGGCAACACTGTGATCAGTCTCATTTCAGTTTCGCCTGTCAGATGTCATGTCAACTACCTGTCAGAAGTACCTAACCTGTACTTGACACTTCTACTCCCGACCAAGGTGCGGAGAACATGTGGCATTCTCAGATTGGAAGTCAAGTAAATGTCATTCACGTTTCAAACTGCATTCAACAAGTAATTGTAAATGACACTAAGGTTGGAAATATCAGAACGTTTATTCATGCTGTTTGGTTCATTTTTTATGAAAACCATTTCTAGGAAATTCCTTTTATGATAGTTATTCTCTACTGCTAAAATGGAAGGGTTGTTAAAATTACTAAAATGATTAGAATTTATATTATGTTCAGCTAATGCACAACTGTTTTTTTTTATTTTGCAATCACTCTTATGAGATGCTATGCGACCTGTTAAATTCCTACCCGTCTGCCCGATATATATTTTATCACAATTTAGGCAAGGAATACTATATATGACATTTGATTTCTCATATATCGTTAAAGGGGCTCTAGTGTAAAGGCTTGCAATAGTTTTAATGTTTTTGTTTGCAATGCGTAGTTTATCAAGTTTGAACACATTTGTCAGTTTTGAGGTTAGTTCTCTTACATATGGTAATGTTTTGTAAATAAAAGGTTCTATTAGTTGAGGTTGTGGACTTGAATTTATTCTTAGAGGATTTACTGTTACAAGGTCTAAATTTATAATTGTATTTCCAGATTCAATAGTAGTAACACTGGGTTGACGATCAGTACTGAATAGTAATTTATTAATAAATTTAATTGGATATGAGTTTTCTTTTAGTATTGTTTTAAGTTCATTTAAACATTCCTTTTGAAAAGTAGGATGTGATAAACACACTACTCTGTTTTTCATACCTTTCACCAAGTTTGTTTTCATGTTTGGAGCATGATAGGAATGGAAACTTATGAATCTATTAGAACATATTGGTTTCCTATACCATTTTGTGCGAAGAATATTGTCCAACCCTCTACATACTCTCATATCTAAATAAGGAATGCTTCGGTTGACTTCTACCTCAGAGGTAAATTGTAAATTGATATCGTAGCTGTTGAAGTAGAATAAAGCTTCATCTACTTTATCATAAGGTACAGAGAGGATCAAATCATCCACATATCTTTTAACAAAAGGAACGTTGAAAGGAATGAGGGTTAAAACATCTTTCACTAGATCATCTAACACATAGTTAACTAATATTGGGGAAATAGTAGACCCCATGGGGGTACCAAAAATTTGTTTATAATAAGTGTCATTAAAATTTAAAAATTAGACTCAAAATGAATTCAAGTATGTCAATGAATGCACTCCAGGATAATTCACAATGGTTCTTTATAATATTCCATTTATTGGATAAACTAGCTCTAATAACTTCAAAAGGAAGGTTTGTAAAAAGAGAAACAACGTCAAAACTGACTATGATGTAATTTTCAGGAAGTTCGTAATTATTGATGAAAATGCTGAAATCAAAGGAATCTTTTATATAATATTCATTGTCTATGTCATAAGCATTAGTTAAAATTGAAGTTAAATATTTAGCTAAGTGACTATTAGGGCATTAACTGAGGAAACAATAGGTCTCATAGCTAGTGTGGGTTTATGTATTTTAGGTAAAGCATAGAATCTAGGGCTATGGAGTTATAAATATTCAATTTTTTAGCAGTGGTTGAATCGATGAAGTCTTTTTTAGTAGGTCTGATACTAATTTGTTAGCATTCTGTTGCAAAGTGCTGACAGGAATTTTAGATTTAACTGTAACGTTCCGTTTGTCTCTTTTGAAATTTAATTTATATTTTTTCATAATATTTCTGATCTTCTAATAGTTCCAAACTTTTGTCATGGTAATCTTGTTTATACATTATAACTGTCACGTTCCCTTTGTCACTTTTGACAATGTATAAATTAGGATTGTCCTTAAAAAACTTTTTGCATTTAATGAATATGTGATGTAAAGCATCTTTTTTTGAGGAAAATTTATGTAAGTAATTGGTAATAATGTTAGTACATTGAGCTCTGTAACAATCCTGTTCACTGTTAGGGAACATGGAAATTATAGATTCAACATCAGCTAATAATGAAGGCACTCTGAAATCTTTTATGTTAGGACACAAACTGAATTTTGGGCCCAATGATAAAAAACGTTTAATATCATTTGGAATAAGAATGTCAGTTAAGTTTTTTATCCATTTTTCTTGTATTTGTATGTTCAAAAAGGCAGTTATTTTTAGGTTTTGAAGTTTAATTTTATGTTTTTGTTGAATTTCATGAAAAACTTTATTATATTTAATTTTTTGTCGACTGTTAAATTCTGCAAAAGTGATTCTAGGGAGTGTGATTCGTAATTTATCTTTAATATTTTTTAATTCCTTCTCAAATTGTATGCACTCGCAACAAGTAACTTTAATTTCCAAATTTAATATTGTTTTTTTCAACCTGTTATTGAATCCTTGAATCTTTGTTCCTGTTTGTCCCCTCTGGTGATGAAGTAGTGGTGTTATGTTTGAGATGCCATTGGTGATATGATTTGGAAAAATACTGAGATTTTTACATCTGGTAAGGAAAATCTTCTTATTGTGAGTAGTCGCTATCTTGATGTTGACTTTGGCCCAACGTTTAAGTAACGTCACACAAGTGAGTCCGTACTCTTGTTGAATGTTGTTGAAAAACCCCATATCTGTAATGTGTTGAAGAAAGGGTAGTATCGTGACTGGACTAGTTAAAAAAAACTATGAATTTGAAATAAACTTTGTAGAAAGGATATTCCTTGAGGTTGCAGTCAAAATAATGGCCTATGAGAAAAAGTAAAACTCTTTCTTATTTAGTCAAGCTTTCGAAAATGTTTATTTTCATTATCAAGACAAGCTGTGGAGAAAAAAGAAAACACAATTGTGAAATACGATTTTAAACAAATCTATAGAACTTACTAAGGTGAGGTTAAGTGAAGACAGCGAACTAAACACCATTTCGTGTTTGAGGACTTTTCAAAATCATATCTCTATGACCCACTACTGGTAATATATAAAAACTAAACAATGGCACTCGCCCATATTGTTTTAGATAATTAAATTAACACTTTAAAATTTGAAACGGCACAATAATTACCACATGGTTGAAACGTGACTGAAAAAGGAAAATGGTAGCTGACAAGTAATACATGACATGAAGTGTCAAGTGTCAAATGTCATCTGTCCAAACATGAAACAGTCAAGGGAGAACCATGTGCTTTGTCCACAAAACAGAAGGAATAGTACCAATCTATATGACACAAAAAAGAAAATTTTTTGTTTAAATGAGAGAAACAATCAAAAAATACTAAGCAATTTTTTATATTAAATTGGAATCAAGTTTCAACAAGTAATTGTAAATGACACTAAGGTTGGAAATATCAGAACGTTTATTCATGCTGTTTGGTTCATTTTTTATGAAAACCATTTCTAGGAAATTCCTTTTATGATAGTTATTCTCTACTGCTAAAATGGAAGGGTTGTTAAAATTACTAAAATGATTAGAATTTATATTATGTTCAGCTAATGCACAACTGTTTTTTTTATTTTGCAATCACTCTTATGAGATGCTATGCGACCTGTTAAATTCCTACCCGTCTGCCCGATATATATTTTATCACAATTTAGGCAACATATATATAAATATATATGTTGGGCTTAATTATTGGGGTGTGCAGCAAAAGAAAAAGTGTACTCTTTAAAGTTTGTCCAAGCTTTCGGAATATTTTATTTCCATCTTCAGGGATACTACAATTAAGAAATTTAAAATAAGTGTGTCCTTCGGACCTTAAGGTAATAATAAACTTACAGCTTTGTTGAGATTAGTTTCTATGTTGTTTATGAATGTTCTTCATGTACCGTAAGGTGAAATATAAGTTCTGAATTTGAAGTTGGAAACACATTTAAAAAAAGCATATGACAAGTTGAACAGCAATTTTCCCACACTTTATAACCTATTGTACTTTTTCAAGGCACACATGTTCCTGTACTTGATATTTTAATTAGTAACGTTTGCAATAAATTGTGTTATAAGTAGTTGACAATTTAAAATGTGTTTCCAACTTCAAATTCAGAACTTATATTTCACCTTACGGTACATGGAGAACATTCATAAACAACATAGAAACTAATCTCAACAAAGCTGTAGTAAGTTTATTATCACCTTAAGGTCCGAAGGACACACTTATTGTAAATTTCCTCATTGTAGTATCCCTGAAGATGGAAATAAAACATTCCGAAAGCTTGGACAAACTTTAAAGAGTACACTTTTTCTTTTGCTGCACACCCCAATAATTAAGCCTTACACCTAATTAGTCAGCAACGACTACCCTCTCACTATATATATATATATATAATATATATATATATATATATAATATACATATATATATATATATAATATACATATATATATATATATATATATATATATATATATACTTGCTTCCATTAAGTGTAGTAGTGCTGTTCTATCTCTCAAACTCTTCTTTTCGTTTTGTTTCGATCCAATTTAAATACTTATTTTTCACGAAAAGCAAACTAACGTTTCGCGAATGTTGAGAGTTATTCACAAATCACCGGAAAGTAACGTGTTTTCTAGACATATCAGCAAGCCTGGACTGGGCAACCCAGTGGCGATATGTTCGTCTATATTTATGCTAATACCCTCAATGAAAAATGTTGGTGTATGACGAAGAACGGTCGCCGCTCAACCAATCAGATAACACTTCACGGGAGAAAAAACTCAACAAGACACAAACGTAATATAAGTTGAAATGGCATCAAAAGTAGCATAGTCATTACCGATGGACAATGATGCGTTATTAATCGAAAGAAAAAACATCTTTCCGTACCGACTAGTTAGTCTACTTCATTACTGGCTGATAAATAATGTGCCTTGAATTAGTGCATTTGTTGTGTGTGTTGTTTGGCGCAGACAAATGAGTGACTCCTGTCAGTGGCTACTTATATCAATGTCAATTATTGGTTATTATTATGGGGCAACCTTAATAGGAATGGGGAAAAAGTAATTGGAATCTACTGAGGAGGTATCTTGAATTTTTATATTATATATAACATCAATTAAATATATGAACATGTGCCATATAACTTCCTAAAAAACAGAAGCTACAAAGAATCTTGAAGAAGTTATAAATTATAAGGACTTCAATATGGTTAATGGTTAAGCTTATTTTTGGAAAATTTTATATAATAATCTTCAAAAACCCGAAAACATCAAAAATTATCATAAAAACTCTAAAGTACAGTATAAAAAAGAAAAGTTATTGCGTACACCAAAAAATCTTTTTTATGAATGGAAAAATTGTTTAGTTAGTTACTTGTCGTTTTCTGAATTTTGGCATCAGACATTGAATTAAAATGTACTTCCCTATATTTTGTTGACAACAATATTATGAAATTTGTTTCTAAATTTCAGAGGCTAACGAACTCATTGAAGCTCTATTAAACAGAAAGATCAACGATGAATTCAGTTGACTGATATTTAGATTAGTGATCGAGATACGCAGATAGTCGTTAGAAAGTATATTGTTTCTATTCAACCCATAGGATGGAGAAGACACTCAAATTTTTTAATTCCCCTTCAATTATTTCTCGACAAACTGTTGAAACTCTTTTAGTTTCAAAAGTAAGTGATATATAAATTGGATCTGCTGAATCCATTGATGTTTTAAGTATTCACATACCCCTGAAGGTAGTATTTTCATGACTCCTCCAAAGAAGATTTTGATTATTTCCCGTAGGAAAAAATAAAAATACATACCAACTCGATCATATATTTTTTGAAGACAGCATATTGAACAATGAAGTGTGTCCAACGAACATTATAGATACAATATATGTCATTTCGACCTCCGATTAGCTCGGCGTCCAATTTGCCAAAGGTAAATTCCACGTCACATATACGAGGATAGTCCCAGAATTACACGACCTGGCATATAGATAGATAATTTAGATAGATAGATAATTTTATTGAATTGATGTTACATTACAGGGTGAATGCTATACTTTAACAGACATTGCACCTAACTTCTGGAGAAATTGTAGTGTGCCTGACTGATAGATTTAAGTAGCAAGTAGATTAACTAATCAGTATTCTTTTTACATGAACATACCTATCCTGAGTTAACAGTAATAGTGAAGAGAGGGCAAAATATAGAAAAGGATGTACATAGTGATAATAATAATAGTAAAGAGAGAGCAAATTATAGGAAAGGATGTACATGATAATAATAATAACCTATACTCATAATATATAAATTTAAAAATATAATTTTAACAGAGCAATGAGTAAGAAGATTCCAACAGGGTGTTTTTGGCGCGCATGACATTTTGTTATTTGTGAGGTTGCTATAAAATTTCCGTCATAGAATGAACTTAAAGGTTTCTCTGTTAACGAGTATAAATTTTTCCACTTTATTGCAAAATAATTTGAAGTTTTTCATACTTTTTAGGTGTTGGGGGAAGCAATTGTAAATTTTTGGTCTTGTTGTACAGATACATTTTTGAGATAGGGTTGTTTTAGTTTGGGGTGTTTTTATGTTGTCTCTCCTTCTTGTGTTGTAATCGTGTTTATTTATGCTTTTCTCAATTTTATTTTTGTACATGAATTTGGAGGCGCTGAGAACATAAAGTTGGTATATGTCCATGAATCTTGTATCTGAAAAGAGCAGTGTTCTTGAAAATCTTTTTGGTTTCGATAGTATGACTTTCAAGGTCCATTTTTGTTTCAATATGAGTGTTTTTATCTGGCTATGAAGTACCACCCCATATGATGATACCGTAAGACAAAATAGATTCAGCCAGTGATTGCTAAATATTCAGAGTGGCTATCCCATTTTAGTGTATTATTTATTATTATGCCTGGATTTTTTATATTTTCAGTTTTTTCTATAGTTCTTTGACATATACAAGGATTCATTGCACAGTTGGACTGATATTTCAAGGTGGGGAAGTCAGGCTGATTTACGATGCTATTTGAGGTCATAAATTTGGTTTTGTTGAAGTTCAAGCTGAGTAGATTACTGTCTAGCCTGCACTTGATTTTGTATAGGCCTGCTTCTGCCTATTTTTGGGTTGTTTCCCAGGTGTGACTTGTGAAGAGTAGCACAGTATTATCGGCGTATGATATGATATCGCCCGGAATATTTACTTTCAACATGTCGTTTATATAAAGCAGGAATAGCAGGGGACCAAGAACTGTTCATTGGGGAAAACCAAATTCAATATGCTGATTTTCACTGAAATAGTCATTTAATTTGACCATTTGCGTACGGTCAGTTAGATTGTCCTTGAAAAGCTCATATACAAACCCGCCAATACCGTAAGATTCAAGTTTTTTCAAAAGCATTTCATGGGATATGCTGTCGAATGCTTTTGCCAAATCTATGAATAATGTCAGTGGTACGTTTCCCTATTCTGTAGCATTCGATCACGTTTTTCTGTTGGATTCCTAGGTTACCCAATATATCATTGAAGTCTTCCATCGGTCCACTATTAAGGGTTTCGTTGATACCATATATTCTCAGATTTTGTTTCATTGTGTGCTGTTCGAGGAAGTCGATTTTTTCTTCCAGTTTTTTTATTTTGTTTTCATAGGAGAGTCCAATTACTTGCAGCTTTTTATCCAATTTCTGTTCGAAAGTATCACTCACTCGCTCTATTATATTCTGCATAAAGTCGTCCTGTTTCAGGAATTCACTAAGTGCACTTTTCACGTTGTTTTTAATTTCCCATTTGATTTCGCACATTTGCTCTCTAGTGAACGGCATATTCCAGTTTATCATAACACAAATAACTCAGAGGTATGAATTATTTAACTTGAGAAAGATTTATATTGGAGCGGCTCTAAACACGTCTACTCGCAGCGACTCATCGGAATGTATAGATGGCGGATGTTTATAAAGCTTAAGTTTGAAGTTTGACAACGGTCTGTATTTGTTGGCAGTCATTAATAATAAACGCTATTAGTGAATTTGTAAAAATGAAAAACATTGGTTATTGTTTTGTGATACGATGCTTCAATTTCAAAGGCTTCAGTCCAACCAATATCAAAGCAGAGCTACATTGTACTCTGGAGACACAACAATAAAACATTGGGTGGCAGAGTTGAAACGGTGCCGTACGAGCTGCCAATACGAACATCGCAGTGGTCGACCAAATAAGGTGACTACGCCAGAAAAGGATAGAGAAAAATCGACAAAATAGTATTGGATGACCGTTGACTGAAAGTGCGGGAGTTGGCGGACATGGTGATGATTTGGACGTGAGAAAGCTGTGCGCAAAATGGGTGCCGAGATTACTCACAATGGAACGAAAACAGCGTCGTGTGGTTGTTAGAATCGAGTTTCACAGTAATGAAGTGGCATCGATTCATAACCATGGATGAAACATGGGTCCATCACTTCACACCTGAGATGAAAAAACTGTCAAAACAATGGACTGAAAGGGAAGAATCGGCTCCAAAGACAGCAAAGATAGTTCCATCAGTAGGCAAGGTCATGGCGCCAGTTTTTTGGAATGCGCATGAGATAATTCTCATTGATTATCTTCAGAAAGAAAAACAATCATATATAAACTTATTGCAGCGTTCGACTGATGGAATCAAGAAAAAACGGCCGCATTTGCCGAAAGTTATGTTTCATGAAGACAATCAATCAATCAATAAGTTATAGTTCGAAATGCTTCCTCACGCACGCTATTTGCCAGATTCTGCTCCTAGGATTATTTTATGTTTCAGTAGTGAAATGAACAGGTGAAGTCTGTGGTTGATGGCTATTTTGAGGAACTCGACGATTCTCCTCATAAACAGAGTATCGAAGCTGTTGAACATCGCTGGGAAAAATGTATCGAGCTAAAAGGACACTATGTGGAGACACATTTCCTAATTTTTTACGTTTTTTTTTGTCCGGTACTTCTGGGACAACCTTCGTACTTTGGAATCTTGGGTCGCAAATAGCTAAAGGGTATAAAGTACTAAAGATCTTATAGGTCGAGTTGCCGAGAGGCTGCAAAGACCTAACGATCCCCTACAATTTACAATCTACCCTCTAGATTTACCAAAATGGAAAAATAGAAGGAAATCAGAGGTTGAAAATTGGAATTTTTTTTCCAATAGGTCGAATCTACAATTAAGTAAAATTGCCTCCGCATGGGAGATTAGAAGAAGACTGAAGTCAACCATGTATTTTAGCTCAATCTACCTTCTTCTACTCTACTATTCGTGAGAGCAGTGCAATCAATAACAGGAACATAGCATTCAAAATATAATTGTCTGTCTGAATTTGCAGTAGAGGAAAATGAATATTAATGAAATTACTCCAAGCTAATTATACGTAGGATGTCTATAAACCCTGGTGATTGCACTCATACCTATAAAAGTTTGGAATCAACTTAGTGACACTTGGCCTATAGTATTTTCGATGTATAGGCTTCGTTCAAATTCGTACATGATAATGTCGAATAATTATGGAGAACGGAAAGTTAAATGAATATTATTTCCCGTATAAAACATATACAGTGGAACAAATTGGGAGGAAACCGTTCGCCGTGTAAGAACCAATCAATAACTTTGCCGACTACTTGTTGCATACATTACCATGAATCGCCATACATAATTTTTATTGCTATTCGGCTGTTCGAGGTGAGTAGAACAGTGGCGTGGTGTGTATTTGTGTATGTCTGTATGTAGTGATGCAACATGGCATATTGGACATCATTCGATGAACGTGAAAGAAAAACTCTCCTCTTATAGTCGACATGTTCTTTAGCTGGATCATTTCAGCTATTATGGGTTTTTTTTCCAAAAGAGCTTTCAGTTCTTCCAGAGCTGGAAGTAGTTCTCCGAGTGGTGTGTTCTCGGCTATCTCTGGTTCTTTAACTTCCTTTCTTGAAGGTCTTTGTGTGTACCTTCTTTTCGGTTGCAGGAAAATTAGAGAATCCTCTGTAGTTTGACTTGTGTAGGCCCTTGCAGTTGCTACATTTGTTAGGGGTCACATCATCCTTCTTATGTTGTCTGGATTCATGTTGTCCAGCACAGTGCCTGCAATTAGGATCTGATTTGCAATTGATGACACCGTGCCCAAATCGCTGGCAATTGTAGCATTGCCCGATTCTCCTTTTCCTTCTTTGTCATATGGCAGATTGTAGTTTCCGTTTTGATATTATGTTCGGATCCTGGCACAATTACTAGAATAATTGGCATATTTTGGCCATCTCTTTTCTTGAAACGGGCTACAACTCTCGGGTTTATAACATTCGTTTTTCTCTGGGAAAAACATGTTTCATATGAACGGTGCTTTCCATCGGATAACATTTATAGGTCGATGAGTTGAGAAAATAATCGAGCAGTGGCTGAGTAACTTTAATCCAGAGATATGATAATTTGTTGAGCGCCCCTTGGTTATATTGAAAATATTGAGCTTACCTTATTTAACGAAGAAAATAAGATTACTTCAATGTTGATGTATTGGTAGTCTGAGAGATTGTGAGTAAATTAGTAGAGAAACACAGATTAAAATTTAATACCGTTCATTATATAAAAAAATGAACCATCACAAAATAAATATGTACATAAACTATGTATCCAGTTCGTGGAAGTAATGTGATTATAAATATTATAATAGGTGACCTATGTGAGCTCTCTCCGCTGGTAGTACTACTAGCGGAGTATGTAAAATATGGTGAAATATATTCATTACCTTATCTAATCTGTAATACCTTTTGATCATGTGCTCATTCCGAATAAGCTGAATAATTCATTATGTTGGCTACCTCGCATAAAATACCACAAAATACACAATTACAACTACACCGCAATGTATTACCTTTCGATTAGGAGCTTATTCTGAATAATGATTTATGCATACAAAATACATAATTACAAGCTACAATGAAATAAATAAGTATCGGTTACGATAAAAATATGAAATAACCGAATATCAGTTGTGATATAAGTATAAACACGGATACCATTTGTGATAAAATTGAGAAATAAACATTTACTTCCAGTCCTTGGGACTGACAGATATGGCCAAAAATGGACAAAATTCAGTAACAGCCAGTCATCGATATCAATGTTTGATATCCGGCGAAGATTCTATGCTAGTCTTGCAGCGCTGATACAAACGAGTGCTTCGAGGACTACTAATAGTGCATGAAATATTACTTCTCAGACAACAGGGCTCCACTACAGGATTCTAGTAATGAAATACCTTCTTTCAGCAATCAAATCTGAACTTCAGACTGGGCAGTATCTTCAAGAAACCAACTTTTCGAAACTGGGTATAACCTTGCTATTCTTGCTTGTCTTTGCTTGAATTCAGCATAAAACTACGACTGGTCGGTACTTCGAATACAAGATTTAGCTTGCAGATTGTGCTTTGTTGACTGCTACTTTCAACATGAAACTGCATCACGAAACCGTACCATGAAACCCTATGAACGATGGAAAGTGTTAATGTAGAAATAACCGTAAGGCTATAGAAAAAGGACATAGCGAACGTACATCTCCTTCAGTCTCGATAAGAACAATTTTATAACTCATCTTACCGCCATCAATCTTACCGCCATCTAAGAACAGCGACGCAATTCTTGAAAGAGTGATTCCACAGATTTGCAGATTTCTGCATCCGAAACCGAATACAGGTTCCATGGAGGACTGATACTACTCTATGACAAAGTGCAGCATGCGGGTGAAATAAATCAACAGAATTATTTCATACCAAATAATCCAAATTTAAATAATAATTCAATGTAGCACTTTTAAACCCTACAGGTTGTAACCTTTATCTCGCAGCTCCTTGGCTATTTCTTGTCTTCCGCTACACCCTCGAAGATGGCTTGGATTTATCGACTTTCGGTCTTGTTATATGTGTGATATTGCACCTTGTATTGATCGAAGATACTAGTGCACTTATCATACATTTACATTGTTAGGATTATCATTTTGATACCGTCTCTGATACTAAATATTTTCTCTGATCTTATTCCCAGATTTTTGAGCGTTTGGCTGGTGTTTTGCCAAGTATTTTTATCTCCGATGACTATGGGTGGTATATTTAGTGGATAGAGTGCCTAGTGAACACTGTGTTGATTATATCTAAAATTTAGAAAAGAAGTTCCCCTTTTCATTCGAAAATCTTTGTGAAATTCCAGAAATTTCAAATAACCTTCAACAAACAAGTAAAAATGTGCCTTTTGTTCATCCACGTTTATCCATGCGATTTATTAGGCCTAGTTCACCTAAATATTTTTCCATAAATTTTGCCAAATGAAAAAACATCCTTGAATTTTTGCAGTAGAAAATATTTCTGCAACACTCTTGAAAGCAGCCATTTATTTCTAAGTCAGAAATAATAGACGTAGGAGTCGGAATACAGTCGAGGGAACTCTTCAACGGTTTACGATAGCTACCTCGTGTTTGGGGTAATTATATTATATAACAGTTAATAGTTAGGTAGGTAAGTAAGTATTTTAAAAGTAATCAAAATTAAGTAGGTAGTAATTAGTAGATTTTAGCCAGAGAAAATGAAAACTTTTTAATAAAAAATAAAATGAACGGAATAGCAGAAAATAGAATGAACCTTTTTATTCTCGATATCTTAGCTGCTAAACTAATGTAAGTAACTGATTTTGTCGTTGCGAGTGGTAGTGCGGAGAGCGCATTTTTGGAATGTTATTGTTTCTCGCTGGAGATTTCACGTTTCATCTGTATATTATTTTGTTTTGATTATTTCATTAATAGTTATTTAATCAACTAGTGTATTCATGGTGGCGAATAATGATCCAGATATTTTAACGAGAGCGAAGCGAGCGCGTTAATGTTCGAGATCATTAATCGCCATTTTGGTATACGAGTTGATTACAAATTTTTTCCGTCGACCTCCTTCCTGGGGTAAACGTGAAATTTTCGATATCCATTTCCTTCAACTTGGAGGAAACTTACAATATTTGGATCATAAAATACATAAATTTGAGAGCGCAAAGGTAATATGATATGAAATTCGATCAATATTCGAACTCATGTGTGTTTAGTTGCCTATATCACAATTATACGATAATGGACCAAATCGACCATTTACAAGTTATTAAGGTAGTTGTCGGGCTACAAACACTATCAAAAATTAGTCTCGATTGTAGCGCGATGCAATACATGTTCAAGCGCCGAATTAGAGGGATATTTTTCAAGGCAACTGTACGCTGAGAAACGCAATTAGCATGCGTGATATAGCAAATAAGCCATGACTAAACTGTTGGCAACGTCGCAATCCAACGATCGCTCGCATTCAGTTGTTCAAGATACTCTTATGAACAAGCAGTCAAACCTATGGATTCATTTCGAGCGAAAACTGGTAGGTTTGCTAAGCAAAAGTTGAAAAAAGGAAACATAAATTGTCTGAATTGTGTAAGGCTCGAAATACGAACAAAAAACAGTCTAATGAAAATGATGTGTGTGAAGGAAATCGCAGTGTTAATCTCAAAGAACTTGGGAAAAATGTGAAGTGTCGGAACTGCCACCAAGTTTTGAGTTTCCTGTGGCGACAAAAATTACGGGATTGAGTACAATTTCTGGTCAATTATATTTGAATGACGTACAAGTCGATTCACAAAATGTAGTAGATTGTTTGATAGCATTTAAATAGTTTTTAAATTTATCTACAACTCCAAATTTACTCGTTGCGCATAATGCGAGATTCGATGTACCTAGATTACTAGTAGCAATCATTAATAATAATTCAACAGAAGATTTTATCATCATGATAGCAGGGTTTGTGGATAGCTTAATTATTAAAAAAAAAATGTTCCCAGATCGAAAAGGGCCAGGCATGTTCCAGCTATCAAAATTAGCCAAAGATTTGATACCAAACGAAACATCAGATAATTTCCACGAAGCGATGTATGATGTACAAATTTTACAGAAATTAGTTCGTTTTATTGGTCAGACTTATCAACATACATGAAATCATATAAAGAATGTATTTCAGAGCGACTTGAGAACAAAAGAATATCTCGTAATTTATCCAATTTAAGTGCCTTAAAAAATGTTATATCATGGGATTTATTGAAAAAAATTGCGCAACAAAATATAACATACCATTTTCCGAAACAAATGTATCACGATGAAGGAGAAGAAGCTGTGGTTAATCACATGACTGAAAAATTGGAGAATGGAAAACCTAGAGTTACTAAAAATCGAAAAGCATTAACTAAAATCATTAATGAATTAAAAATAAATGTTCAGTTAATCAAGTGATCACTTAGTATAATAGTTAAGAATGAATAATATTACATTCATTGTTGTTTATATTTTTTGTAGATTTATACGTTGCATTTTATTAGCCTGTTAGAAATCTGAATAATTTCTGTTTATGTTTAAAAATATTCGAATTATGTTATACGTACATGTGTTGTACAAATGTATGAATACAATAAAGTTTATGCACTGTTTTTGCCGTTACTCGTAAACTACATTTTATTTTATATCTATCCCATTGTAATATGTTTAAAATGCATCAGTATAAATTAATCCAATCATTCACAATTATTATTCATAAATATGTGCGTTCCAAAACACAGTTCAATTCAAAACAGCAACACCCTCGCGCTCTCGTTTATTTGAATCACCAGCGATCGCTTGAGGCGTTGCCACGATTCTCAGCCTTCACCATCTTGCACTTCTCATACGCAATAATTTAGAAACATCTTATAACAATAAATAAATAACTGTATGGCTACGCATCTTAATTTTTTTTTATAAAATTTGTTACGTACCTTTCAATAATATACTAGTTTTTCAAAAAGATCTGAATGGAGGGTTTTTAGTTATGCCTTAAAATGTGGTGTCCGCGGTAGCTCACTATAGGGATTACGTGTTAAACGTTGCAACTTTGAAGCCTTATATCTCGCTTTCGGTGTGGTAAATGATTCCAAAAATTCAATATGATACAGGTAATAATGTTAACTGAAAGTGGTATGAATATAAACGAAATCTGATTGGAAGTGGATTTCACGACAACTACCTTAATGGTCGATTTCGGTGTATATTTGGTTCCATATATCACAATTATGCATCAAAAGAGAAGTTGAAGGTTAATAGGGGTCATTAGCGATCGATTTCGTGTAGATTAGACAGACTCGTTAATACGAGATCGCCGGCAAAGTAATTTAATGATATTCGTTGATTGTTTGTTTGGCGCTGACTCAAAATTAGTTACTTATATCAGTTTAGGAGCTCAGTTATTGAGACTAAAAAGGTAATTTTTTGTTTGCTTTTCAGTTTCTTTTTTGATCGGTTTTATTTTTTGTCAAATGTTTTTAATTTTTGAATTTTTGTGGCCAAAAACTACTAATTGCTACTTACTCAATTTGAATTACTTGTGAAATACTTACCCATTTTATTTTAACTATTAACTGTTATATACTATAACCAGCTGGTACAAGCGACTTTGTGACGACTAACAAATCCACTCATTCCTTTAAGAACGGAATTTCTGAAAATACTGAAACAAGTATATCTTTATTTGTAACAGGGACCCCAACTTTCATCCCCATTTCACCCCTCTAGGGATTAAATTTCTAAAAACACTGATTTACATTTTTTTTTCATTTGTAGCAAAGACCCCCAAATACCAATTTTTATGATCCTAACTTCAAAACTAACAACCCCGTTTAGGGTTGAATTTTCGAAAACTCCGAAACACATTCAAAACCAACTGTACTTTCACTTCTACCCCCCTTTTCACTCCTTTATGGATGGAAAATCAAAAAAATGTACTGTCAAAATTTTTGTTCTTAGGACCAGGCGTTGTTCTTTGGTCTAGGCGTTGGTCGTATATCAGTCAATCAGTGAATCAGTTAGTCAGGACATGTAATTATATATGTACATATTATCCCGAACACGAGGCAGCTGCTGTGAACCGTTGAGGAGATCCCTCGACTGTCTTCCGTCTCCATCATAAAATTAACACCGGGCCTACATTATGCTGTAGTGTCATCAGAATTACATATGTGTGCCAATAGAATCGGTTCACAGATGTTAAATCGAAAAAATTTCCCTTATTTTTCTACCTTAAGGAATATAATTTTTTCTTCGAATTCAATTGGGACCTACTTCGAATTATACTCTATACAATTAAAAAAATCATCTGAATCGGATTACCCAGTACAAAGTTATGCGTGGTAGAATCGGTAAGGAAGTAACAATTCAGTGGGTGAACCAACAATCATCTTTCATTTTCGTACCCTTAGGAGTGTTTTTTTTTCAAATCAAAATGGGACCAACTTCGAAGCTTACCATACCCTATCCATTAGAAAAAAATCATCAAAATCGGAAAACTCTGTAAAAAATAATGTATGGTCAAACAAAAAAAAAATTATACGCGACGACTAGAGAACCTCCTCCTTTTTTTTCGTCGGTTAAAAATTAAACCAACGAAAAGAGAAAGTGAAAAATGAAACATAAAATAAACGTGAAAGTGGAAAAATTGTATCCGAAATACATATAATGAAAGAAGGGAATTTTGTGGCATAGTGGACAAATTATCAAATTAAAAAAAAAAGCATCCTCAAGTGGGAGTCGAACCCACGACCTCATGATCTCTTGCTATACGCTCTAACCAACTAAGCCATTCGAGGACATAGGAATCGACACACAATTTTAGTCTTAATAACTAAGCTTCTAAACTTATGTAAGTAACTAATTTTGAACAATCAACGAAGATCATTAAGTTACTTAAAAGAAATGATCAAAATTAAATAAAATAAACATGCAACGTGAAATCTTCTGCGATAAACAATAACATTCCAAAAATGTGTGCGACAATTTCGGTTAATGCTGGGTCAGATTTAATTGCTGTAAAGAGGCATGGGGGATGGAGATCCTCAACCGTTGCCGAAGGATATATAGAGGAATCTTTTACAAATAAAGTAGACATAGCAGATACAATATTAAGAGGGGGAAGTGACAAAGAGAAATCTGCTAATTCTATTAGTATTATTGCCGAAGAAGAAAACAGCAATAACGTCGCTGACCATTCAGGTAACATGAAGAGAATGACTTTTCAGGTAGAGTTCAGCCTATATTTAATAATTGTACAAACTACAACATAACTATAAATATATACAAAAATACAATAAATGTTCTTAATATGTGAGTTGGTTGTTTGCGTCTAAAATGTATATAAAAAACCGGTAGGGACCGATTTTGACGGCCTAGGCCAGCAAAAATTTTCCCGGACCGTTTTCGGAAAGTTCGTTGTTTAGCAACGGACTGAAATACTAGATTAGCTTATTTTGGGGTCTGAAGTTGCTCCGAGAAAGTAGGCATTCTTGAGCGATTTCAGAAAATGTAAATTCAGACTAAGCAAACTAACGTCCAGCTATAGCTATACCGCCGAAGCATTTGCAATTTTCAAAGCCATAGAACTTATCGCACAAACGAATATCTCCCAAGCTATCATTTTTCTGATTCTCTCTTGGTATTATCTAACTTACAGTCCTACTTGAATATCAATTCAAATGACCATAACCCTTATATAGCCAAAATAAAAACCACTCTCTCTAACTACAGGCAAGATAAAGAGTTTATTTTTGTATGGGTGAAAGCGCATACAGAAATCACATATAATGAAAAAATGGATCAACCTGCAAAAAGCATTCATTCCGGAAAATAAACATGCATAAACTTAACCCTAGAAAATTTTTGAATATTTCAAAAAAAGAATTAAACAGAAAATGTCACTATATGCTCATTATTGCACAACAATTTTTTTTTTATTGGTATGCAAACTTCAAATATCTCCGTTAATACATGACTATAAGCCGGATGGAGTTTGCGTGTTTCCCAGCACATCTACACAAAATCAAAATTGTAGACAGTAACTTCTGCGTTACTTGTAATGAGATTGGGATCACATTTTCTTCAGTTGCAGTAAAAAAGAACGGCAATCAAACAAGCTCATGATAAACCTTCTACAGTTGAAGGTTGATTGGCCTCACAATATTATGAAACAGAAGTATTTTCGATGTTTTGCTACTCTTCGTATTTGAAACCAAAAGTTTTTTCCTTTTTTTTCTGTGTTTGTCTTTCAGGTCATTTAGGCATTGTTACCTTGAATGTATTTCCTGTTATGTTATGTTATGTTATGTTATGTTATGTTATACAGTGCGCGTCAAAATTATGGAACAAAATCGATATTTCGCAAGCCATGTACTTTTGACAAAAATCCTAAAATAGGTCGATTTTTATTTTGAAATGCCGATTTTTTTATGTATATTCTAAAGAGGTTATGTCACTGGTTTTGACATGGTGACGTAATCGGTAATTTTTTTAAATTGGAATAGATGTCTTGTGATACCTCATCTGAAAGGCCTTTCAATACTGCAATCAATGATAATAATTAATTAGATATTTTTTTACAGGGTGAACAAAAATTAATATTTTATTTCAATAAGAGAATAACTTTATATCCAACAAAATAGAACAGTTAAATAAGATGTTCCAAATGCCATCCACCAGTCTCTTGACAATAAGCAAATCTACGAATCTTGCACATTGCGAATAACTTCCGGAGTAATTCTGTTAATTTCGATCCTAATTCGATTTTTCAACTCTTGTAGATCTACATAGACCTTCGATTTCAAATAACCCCACAAGAAAAAATCCAGAGCGTAAGATCTGGAGATCTTGGGGGCCACTCTATCGGTCCGCGTCTACCAATCCACCTCCTAGGAAAACAGTTATTCAAAAACTCGCGAACATCACGTGCATAGTGCGGGGGTGCACCATCTTGTTGCAACCAAATACTTTCATTTGGTGAGTTAGGATTGTTGGCGTTTGGAAAAATATATTTTTATTATTATTACATTATGATTATTAAATTATTGTATTGTCATCGGTCCTCGATATGTGTGACAAATTTCAGATCATTCGGAAGATTGGAAGTGGGTGAATATTTATTTTTATTACATTGTGAGTTATTTAGTTACAAGTAAAGATAATAAAAGCGTGTTGAAAAATGCAAAATTTTACTTTTTTGAGCCAAGGCTCTTATCCCTTAGACTGCCCTAGCAGACTAGTGAGTCTGTGCTCTACTACACCAATGGATCCTATCCAAATATTAATAGTTAGCTATTTCCTAGTCTAAAATGGAAACAAAAGACAATCACAAATTAATGCCATAATAGGCAAGCTACTGTCAAATAAATGTCAGTTGAAATATCAACAAATATTCTTCACAAATTCTAAGTGAAAAGGTTCTAAAAGTAAACTATGGCTACTTTAAGTGAAACCCAACGCATAGAAATTTTAATTTTTATTGGAAGCGGAGATAGAACGAGAACTCAGCAAGAGGTATGCGACTTGTTCAATGCGAAGTATTCAAATAGACCTATCAGTCGTTCAACAGTCAGTAAGATTGAGAAAAAATTTAGAGAAACTGGTCATGTCAAACATATTCCGAATGCTGGACGTCCTAAAATAGAAGAAAACGTGAAACTTGATGTTCTATTGGGTGTAGAGAATAATCCTCACAATACTTCACGACAAATTGCAGCAGACCTTGACATATCCCAAAGTTCTGTATTACGTATTATGAATGCAGAAAAGTACCATCCATACAAAGTACAGCTACATCAACAACTCAATGATGATGATCCCGATCGCCGTGTGGAGTTCTGTGAAATAAAGCAGGATTTGTGTAACCGCAATCCACGTTTTATAAAACAAATTCTGTTTTCCGATGAGGCTACGTTTTGACTAAATGGTTCAGTAAATCGTCAGAATTGCAGATATTGGAGTAGGGATAATCCTCACTGGATGATGGACGGGCATACTCAATACCCTCAGAAAGTCAATGTTTGGGCAGGGATAATAAACGACAGGATTATTGGCCCGTATTTTTTCGAAGGAAATCTCACAGGGAGCGTTACTTGGAATTTTTAAGAAATGAACTCATACCTAGCCTTGCCGATATTTTTCCAAACGCCAACAATCCTAACTCACCAAATGGAAGTATTTGGTTGCAACAAGATGGTGCACCCCCGCACTATGCACGTGATGTTCGCGAGTTTTTGAATAACTGTTTTCCTAGGAGGTGGATTGGTAGACGCGGACCGATAGAGTGGCCTCCAAGATCTCCAGATCTTACGCCCCTGGATTCTTTCTTGTGGGGTCATTTGAAATCGAAGGTCTATGTAGATAGGCCGCAAAATCTACAAGAGTTGAAAAATCGAATTAGGATCGAAATTAACAGAATTACTCCGGAAGTTATTCGCAATGTGCAAGAGGAATGTGTCCGTAGATTTGCTCATTGTCAAGAGACTGGTGGATGGCATTTCGAACATCTTATTTAACTGTTCTATTGTGTTGGATATAAAGTTATTCTCTTATTGAAATAAAATATTAATTTTTGTTCACAATGTAAAAAAATATTTAATTAATTATTATCATTGAATGCAGTATTGAAAGGCCTTCCAGATGAGGTATCACAAGACATCTATTCCAATTTAAAAAAATTACCGATTACGTCACCATGTCAAAACCAGTGACATAACCTCTTTAGAATATACATTCGAAAATCGGCATTTCAAAATAAAAATCGACCTATTTCAGGATTTTTGTCAAAAGTACACGGCTTGCGAAATATCGAATTTGTTCCATAATTTTGACGCGCACTGTATATTACTAGCTGGTACCCATGACTGCGTCAGTATAGAATTTGAATTTCTTGTTCCAATCTAGCTTCCCGTTTCCCGTTATTTCGTTTCCCGTTATCCGGTTATCCAGTTATTCAGTTATCCTGTTATCCCAGTATCTCGTCTGGGTGGCATAATCGATTTGACAGCGAAATTAATGCTCTGTGACGACTATTACAAATTCCCTAACGCTTTTTCACCCCTTTAGGGTCGGAATTTTCAAATAAGGTTGAACAAGATTTCTTCATTTGTAACAGAGAGCCAAAACACCATTTTTAGTGCAATCGCACGCGAAATGAGTATTTCGCGTTCTCAACACAGTCCGCGAAATTTAATTTCGCGGCGGTTACGCCAAACCAAACGTCACTTCCAAATTTGACATTTCTAAAATACGACAATGTCAAGGGTTATTCTACATTCTGTTTGTCATGCCAATCTTCAAACTCGCTGTAACATATTACGTACTGCCCCTTAGAATTTTCAGGTATTGAAACGGAAAGCGCCAAGTTTACAATACTTTTTAACCGACGAAACCAAAAAGGAGGAGGTTCTCTATTCGACCCGTATATTTTATGTTTTTCCATCATATTTTTTTATGTATGATCACGCATAACTTTTAACTGAGGCGTCCGATTCCGATAATTCTTTTTCAGTGGATAGGGTGTACTTCGACTTTGGTCCCATTTGAATTTAAAAGATGAAATCCACCCCTAAGGGTAGCGAAATGAAGGATATTGATCACTCACCCTCTGAATTCTGGTGCGTTTACCGATTCTATCAGGCATAACTTTGTACTGGGTTCTTCGATTTGGATGATTCTTTTTTTAATAGATAGGGTATACCTTATATTTGGATTTCGAAAGGAATTAGCCAGCCTCACGGGTACAAAAATAGGGGATCATTGATTTTTCACTAGTGAACATTAGCACACACATACGTAGTTGACAATGACAGATCGCTACTGACATTATTCTTGTTCCGTCAAAATCAGTATATTTTATGAGAGGATGGAATGATATACAAAGTAATGAAAGAAACTAACCAGAACAACGAAAATAATTTATATTACAACAAATAGTAAAAGTAGATAATCATATTATTTAACTGGTAATAATAGTTGAAGTAAGGTGGGTAAGTAAGTATTTTGGAAGTAATCAAAAAACGAGTAGGTAGTAATTGGTAGATTTTAGCCACAAAAAATTGAAAGATAAAAACTTTTTAACAAGAGATTTAGGATCATGAAAGCAAAATGGCAGCGAGATGCACGGCTGCGAAAAATGTAAGTAACTGATTTTGAGTCGGCGCCAAACAAACTAGCAATTGAATTAGGTGAAGCGTAAAATGATGGCAGCGAGATGCACGGCTGCGTTTTGATGACTTCTTTCATAGATAATGATCTTCGATAATTGTTTGTTTGGCGCCGACTCAAAATCAGTTACTTACATTAGTTTAGGAGCTCAATTATCATTTAGACTAAGAAGGTTTATTTAATTTTTTGCTTTTCAGTTGATTTTTTCGTCGGTTTAATTTTTTGTTATTAGCTCTGGAGGAGTGCAAGATACTGAAATATCACTATCAGTATCAGACATATTTGCGTTTTGTCAAGAACTGCCAAAATGGTTTGTATATATTCAACCATATCATATCCATAGCAACGCTGTGACTTTGTTAACTAAATTGAACTGCTGTTGATTTTAAAGCAATAATATATTTATTTGCAATTATCTAGTTGTAAAATTTCGACGATTGCACGAAAAATAGTGTGTATGCCATGACCGCGAAACTTTTCAGCGACCTCAAGATTATCCTGCCTCGGCCGCAAGCAGCCTCGGCGATAACTTTTCTTTCGGTACGCTAAAAAGGTATTTCGCGGCCTTGGCATACAAATAACTATTTCATGACCCAAATTTAAAAACTAACGGAACCCTCTTACAAATTTTTTGAATGTAGACTATATTCTGTGATCCGAGTGTTAGTGTTGTTTTATGGCGTTTTTCCCGACTCACTATTTTCGGTGGGGCTAGAAGTGGTTTCAAGGATTTTGATTTTTGGCCCTGGAAAATCAAAGTGCCGACAAAGTATTTGGCTTCTGTGTAGGTTTTTTAACACATCTTTTTTTTCACGGGAATCTAATTTTAGCTTTGATATTGGATAAAAAGTGATATCTGCCAAATTTGATCAATGGTGAATTGTTTGTGTTAGATGATGTGCGACCAGAATGTTTTGGAATCATTTCACGAGAAAATATGACTTTTTTGACATGCGAAGAATCAGAAATGAAATTATTTTCATGAACTGCAGGAAATATAGAATTCAATATATACAATATGATGGAATATGGAAATATTATTGTCGATATATGTACTTTACTGAATACAAATGATTCGAATATGCGGCTTCATAGTGTCAACACAAAATATACTTTCTCAGAAAGTATCCTTACACACCACACTACTTGAAAACCAACAGTTTCTTGAGCACTAACTAAACTAAACATCATAATTGTAATTCAACGCAGCCAATTATGAAATGATGACAACTTATCAGAATTAAAGGATAAAATTGCCTCCAAGCAAAAATTTAACATCCGGTCGTACTATTGAAAATCCATCGTATATTTCGTTCACTAAATAAGGAAAATGACGATGATCGTTAGGTTGGGTTGTGTCCCTTTGGTTCACATTAGATTGTTATTGGTATAATTTTCCTGAAGCATGCATTACACCGAACATTAATATAATTATAAGGTTTGGAATTCAAGAACGTAACGAAATCAGCTTCAATATTATCTATGGTACTGGGAAGGAAGAAATGGCCAAGAGCTACAACGTGATATCAAAGTCTCTCAACGAGTCACTGATGGCCTCGAGTTTGAAGTAGGGAAAATTATACATAAAGCAGGAATGGGAAGTGAATACCTTTCATATGATTCGTAAGTCCCAACATATGTCTGTCTGATGTCATATGTGGAGGACGATGGCGGTTTCTACGTCGACCTTGTTCTTAGGTGCAGTTTGTGACTGTATGTAGTGGGCTTGCAGAAAGCAGTAATTTCCTTCCCTGGGAAAAGATAATTAGATGGGATACTCCCTGAAACGAAGGGACAATTTGACCATCATAAGGTCAGGGAGGTTCGAGCAAGAGGTGAATATTACGTGGTTTGTGAGAAACTGCATCCTGCAAAAAAGGCCCAGTATGGCCTAGTCGTTCACGCTTTGATTATTTTTAATACATTTGGCTTTCAAAAAATACTGACCCTCCACTCTTTAGATTATATGTGATGATTCATTATGAAATTCAACATTTTATTTCATTCGATGAATCTGATGAGTTATTGGAAATAAAAAAAAATATCGAAAGCGATTGAGAAACACAAAAATAATTTTTACGATTAACTTTTCACGATTGGGTTTTGTTCCATCTCGAAAATTTGGAACAATTCAGGAGAATTTACATAATAACGTTTTGTTTGGCGCCAGTTTTTAATAAACTGTGCCGTATATCTTTTCCAGTAGATGGTATCCCATAAATTCAATCATATCATTACGTTTACAGTCAACATTAAAACAAATTCGTAAACAGACAGAAAAAGGTAAGTAAATAAAATATATCAAAAGGACGGGGTGGCAAGCCGGCTAATTATCATAACAGACATGTTAGGAGCTTGAATTTACAGTTCAGTGGCGTGTAATGGAAGCGGTCTCACCAGTTATCCCACGATGACCTTTCTGCATTGACGATATTCAATTGCTATAGCCTTTCTATTCTGCTCAATGAACTTGTGTCCATTCTGTTGGAATATCCATGCGAAAAACTATTGTTCAATTGGCACAAAAATTGTTCTTTCAATGTTTTGCTGAAAAATCATTGAATAATTTTCTGCTCTCTCTAAGACAAGGGGTATCACTATTACTCTCAAGCTGATAGGTTTTGAGATGCGTTAAAATTCCAAAAATTACTCGGATAGTTTCAGGAAACGAAGTTTAGTCTCAATAACAGGAACAAAAGTATTAGTTATTTGAATAAAAAATATTTTAAAGAGGGTGTTCAAATTGTGATCTCCCACTTCTTGACAATAAACTAATAAACCAATATTTGCATGAATTTCCGCAACACTTTTATATAACTCTAATTTTATTACGAGTCTTTCATTTCATCAGTATTATTGGGTTATTGACGTTTACTTTCAAATAACCTCAGAATGAATCTAGCAGAGTACCCATCTTCAACACGTACACATTGTTAAATTTTTTCATACCATCACACCATCTCTTATAACATTTTGTTTTTTATCTATTTTTCTCAGCCCTATTGATTTTGATCGGAAATACTAGAATCAAATCATATTGATAAAAATCAAATTTTATATCGTGTGATAAGTAAACAGTAGTAAGCTGTCAACTTGGCATGGTTATCTGGATTATAGCCTGAAGAAACTACACAATTTAATTCTTTTTTAATTTATTCACAGCTGGCCTGTATGAAGTCATAATGCTCCTATTTACAAAAGTCTCATGGGGTCAATGAAACACTAGTGTCTAATAAACGAATGTTGTCATAGAAACCATATCGTAACCTTCTTGAACAACATGTTTTTTAAATTTCCAACAACTGTCATGAACACCAAATAAGCCCTCAATTTAGGAGAAGTCTTATAGTTTATAACATACCAGCTGTGGATAAAATGTTGTTTTGCATTTTATATCCCATTAGCATATAGAACACTCAAGAAAAGCAAACACTCGAGATGAACTCTCGTGTTGCTTTTCTTCGGTGTTTCATATGGCTAATAAGACCCTCATATAAGAAAAAACAATATCAGATTATAATCTTGATAGTCATGCCAAGTTGACAGGTAATTAGTGTTTACTAATTGTTTGACATACAGTTTTATCAAAGTTTCAATTTAATTAATATTTTTTGAACCAAAATTATAGGTATACAATGGTGCAAAAATTGAGTGAAAAAGGGAATATGATAGCATCATCCAAACATTTTCAGAGGTATGCAATATATTCAATAATAAATATCACCAAACAGAGCCTGTTATAAAATCAGGAATTTTCAAGATAAAGAAAATGCAATTTGAAAATGTTTGTTTTGTTGCTGGTTGCCGATAAAACTCTATTGTACCTCATGCCGAAGCTACCCCCACCCCTCTCATTATACTGAGAACGTTCGTCATTATTTAAACAAAATATTTCCAAATCAAGAGATTAGGAGAAGGGGAGTTATACAATGGCCCGCTAGATCACCGGACCTTACTCCGGGGGTGTAAGGTTATTTGAAATAAAACTATATGTTTCAATAATGGCGTCATCACAGCAATAATTATCAGGAATAAAACCAAAACTGAATTTAAAATTTGACGTGTTCTCTCAAACGTAACGTTACGTTATTTAAAATGAAACTTTATGTTTTAATAATAGCGTCATCACAGCCATGGTTATCAGAAATGGAACCAAAAATAAATTCAAAATTATCTCAAACGTAGATACTTGGAGGTATATGTAGAGGGTGTAATCTAACCTCTTGCACAACCGCTAACAGTGAAGATGATTTGCCTTGTAGCAAGGCTGGCCTGCCTACCTTTCGGTATAAGACCGATAAGACTACCGTCTATCTAGTTGACCGCTGCCAGAGGAACCCTACCCAACTCCTCTTTCCAAAAAACCAGCGTTGAAAAACGACCCTGTCTTTGTATGTTTCCAGTTTACATTTGTCTATGTTATTCATGAGATATGTTTGTCTTTGTTAGTATTTGCAGTTTTTATTCTACAGTTCAATATCTTCCTATACATATTGTTCTCTTAATCTACGATTTATACATCAACTTTTTAGCTTCAGTAGATTCGTCGCGACTGCTATAGCAGGTATTTTTCCCTGAACTGTTTGCTTGTTTTGTTATTATTTTGTGAGTCTAGCTTTTAGTGCTTTCTTTTGTATACATTTTTTCTGCTGTATCTTTTGCTGCATGTTTGTAAGGTTTTTTTTTTTTTTTTTACAATTGTTAACACTAGTAGTGTTAGTGTTGGTTTACATTTGGTGTCTGATATTGTGTTAGTGTTGTTCCCTTGTGGTTTGTTTACATTTTATTTACATTTATTTACCTTTGATACACGTATTTTGTGTTATTGTTGTTTTCTTTGTTTATTCACAGTTTATTTCCATCTATTATATCTTCTGCTATTGCTATGTGTGTTTATATAGGTTTGATTGTTACATACATGATAGCTACAAGATTGTTTTCCTTGGTTTTTCAAACTGCCCTGTATTTCACCAATTATTCAGGTCAACCTGGTCTCTCGTCATCCGAGATCATGATGTCCCCCTAGTTGTTTATTACCCTCAGTAACTGCCCTGTCATTTTATCCCTATCGGATATTACTGTCTTGCTCTTACTCTGTTTTCTAATGTGCACCTTTCTATAATGTGTTGTTTGTCTTCCTCCTCTGTTCCACATTGGCAAATACCGTTTGTTTGTCGGAGATTGAACCTTTTGTAGTACATTTGTAGGTGTCCGTACTCTGTTAATGGCTGAGTAGTTTTGCAGTAGTTTTGCAATTGATGTTCCAGCTTTCTCTTCCTACTTTTGTCCATGTTTCGTATAGGTTTCTCCCCTTGGTTGTGGTCTCCCAGAGTGTTTGCCATAATCTAACGGCTGTTTTCTGTTTCTTTTCTATCAGTTCTTGCTTAGTTGCTGGAGGCTCTTTTATCCTATCGTTGTCATGGTGCCTAGCCGCTTCTCGGTCTGCCTGGTGTATTCCATATCTGTCCTGTTCCGATCTTACCCTTATAATTATTTCTTGCCCCTGATTTTTCCTACCTGCTTTTTTCTTATTTATCGTGCATGTCATCCTATATCTGTCCCTTTGTCTGTAGACTTTTTCCATAATTCTTTCTGAATCAGTGATGATGTTTACTGTTTTGTGTCTATCTTTGCTTAACGCCCAGTTTATTCCCTTCAGAATCGCGTACGCCTCTGCCCTGTGTTTATGACTTTCCCTCCCTTTGTTTCCCATATCTCTTCTTATTTTTTTATTGCCAGTCCATACGTTCTACTTTCCTCCTCTACACTTGCATCCGTGAAGATTTTTATTATTTCTCTCCCGTTTGTGTTTTCTTGTGCAAGTGTCCTTTGGTCTGTATTTTGTTTTGCGAGGTATTTTTGCTTGTTCTCTAGCTTGTGCACAACCGCTAACAGTCGATAGTCCATCAAAAAATGAACAGATTTAATGTCCTTAATAAGCAATAAAAATATTTAAAAAAAATATCTTCTGAAACTCCGATGTTTCACGGTTCCCAAAATTTGTCAATATAAATTGTTTTTCTTCATTTTTATTTTTTAAGAATATTCATCGTTACGACAGGGGGGTCCTCGTCTCCATCAGGAATAACATAATTACATTGTTGTGAAATATAATGTGATACATTCTAGAAAGAATGAAAATTGGAAATTTGGTTGTGTGAAGCTATGTTTGTGTGGTTAACTTACCATCAATAACATTGGAGAAATTGATTGCGAGATAGTTTTTTATATATAATATAACAAGACCTAATATTTTGCCGGCTAAAAATGTTGGCAATATAATATACGATAGCATTGTTGCCTAGCAATAGCACGACACATCTTCATATATAAAAATCCAGAGCGCTTTAACGCGAGGGATTTTTTATGCAGATGTGGAGTTCTTTTGCTCTGAAAATAGCAGGTCGAGTTATATTCGTCAGGACGAATGCTCGAAAAATAGCAAATTTTTTTAAAAATAATTTGAAAACAATGATTGAAAGTACCTACCATTGATAGTTAATAGACATATGCTATATATTAGGTAATACTTACATGTTTCTTCGCTTCTGCATTGTTGGAGTTTCAAACACGATCAATGGCAGCTCATTCATTAATCCTAGATAAGACACATTTGGAACAATGTTCAGTTGGATCTTTGGCTATCCGGTGATTCTTCCTGATAACCAAACGACCCCGTTTGTGATCATTGGATGTATATATGTATGAATTCCGTGCTACAAAATGCTCTGTTTCCATAACCGTAAACCAACTGTGGCATCATTGACTTTGTTTTCATATTAATTAATGGTGTATTGTTTTTATACGCTTTCCAAAATTAAATTTGATACGGAATAATATTACATGCAATATTTGAACATCATATTGAATTCAATACTGTGAATTCAATATGCCTATATACGTGGGTATTTATTTAGACGATTGATTTAATTCATGAGTTTTTGCAGGTAATTTCACCTAAATTACTACATTCTGTTTTTTGTTTTATTGAAAAGATATTTGTGAATAAATCAGTATCGAATACACCATAAGTTACTACTTAATATGCACTAGGATTGGCTTCAGAATATTACAATATAAAATACATTTACTTTTTGAGACCCAAACTCCTTTTATCAACCGACGAAACCAAATAGGAGGAGGTTCTCTAGAGAACGCGTATTTTTTTTTCTTTATGTATGATTACGCATAACTTTTCACTGAGATGTCAGATTCCGATAATTCTTTTTTCATTGGATGGGGTGTACTTCGAAGTTGGTCCCATTTGAATTTGAAAGATGAAATCGACCCTTGAGGGTAGCAAAATGAAGGATATCACTCACCCTATGAATTCTGGTCTGTTAACCGATTCTATCAGGCATAACTTTGTACTGGGTTCTTCGATTTGGATTATTCTTTTTTTAATAGATAGAGTACACCTCATATTTGGATTTCGGAAGAAATTATCCACCCTTACGGGTGGAGAAATAGGAGAGAATTGATTTTTCACTTGTGAACATCGGAACACACATATGTAGTTGACAATGACAGATCGCTACTGTCATTATTTTTGTTCCACATCCGTCACACTCATTATATTCTATGAAAGGATTACAAAGTAATGAAAGGATTACAAACTAACCAGAACAACAAAAATAATTCATATTACAACAAATAGTAAAAGTAGATAATATATTATTTAACTGGTAAAGTTGAAGTAAGGTGGGTAAGAATTTTGGAAAAAAAAAAAAAAAAACTTTTTAACAAAAAATTTAACCGACGAAATACGGAACTGAAAAGTAAAAAATAAAATAAACCTTCTTAGTCTCAATAACTAAGCTCCTAAACTAATGTAAGTAACTAATTTCTAGTCGGTGCCAAACGAACAATCAACGAAGATCATTAAATTACTCCAAAAAAATTATGAGAATGTCACCGCGCATTTTACGCCTTACCTAATTCATTTGTTTGTTTGTTTGGCGCCGACTCAAAATCAGTCACTTATATTAGTTTAGGAGCTTAGTTATTGAGACTATGAAGGTTTATTTTATTTTTTACTTTTTTCATTTTTTACGACATTATATATTCCTAATATTCGATTCGGCTGACCAGAGGGGGAAATCTCGTATTTTGCTGTGGATACCAAAGAACAACATTAGTCGTTATTATTGGATGCAGAAAACAGAATTTCATTTCGAATCAATACTGGATAACCGATGGGAGAAAATATCACCTGTCCACACCACTGATGCCATAACTCTCTCCACAATTCGCCTCGTGGCGCTTCGTTACCACAATGGAACTAATGAAATGAACCTCATATAATTATTTATAGGCGAAATGCTTGTTCCGAAACCATTAAAATATTATAAAAGAACTACAATGTAATTAAACAAATTAATCGTGCATATATTTTTGTATAACAAGGGAAACCAATTAATTGAGCTTTAATGAGACATTCAGCTCTAATTATTCATGAATTCTAACATGTAGTTAATCACAGTAGTACATACTATTGTAATTATTGCACGTATTTGGAAGTTCACCAAAATAGTTTCTTTTTACTGCTAAAAGTAAAATGCAAAATAACATTTTGATAATAATTGATTATATACCACCTATACCATAAGACAGAAATAATAGTCAGTGACTCATTCTTAGCTCGATCGTTCACTGATGCAACATCCGCGCCGCCGTCGATAAATATCAGTATAATTATTAACGACGACCACAAACTTTCGTTAAAGTAGAGGCTGCTTCAAATGCTCTGTGTCCGCATTTAAAACGAACGGTAATTCGGGGGTATAGATTCGGGAACAATATATTATAAAACATATTATTTTGCCGTCTTATTGTGTTGTTTCTGAACTAGTGACTGACAACACTGACTATTATTTCCGTCTTATGGCATAAATAGATCCCAAATCAGAATAAGGAATCGATGAATAAGAAAACAGATTTAAATAATCTCAGTCAAATTTATATCTACCTTCTGAAATTGAATGAAACAATTAATAAATCACCCAGTATTCACAATTTTATTTCTTGATTATTAATGAAAATACTGAAAAGTTAGTGGCATCCATTTCACTTCATGTATTCTGTTCGTTTGGTTTCAATTTCGATTTATATCAATTGTAAACCATACATTTTGTAGTCGTCCTGAATAAGACATTTTTGAAAGCTCGACGAATTCCACAGAGTACATCTAATTTAGCTCTCCAGTTGACCTCAACCTCAGTAAATTATACTACTTCATAACATAACCAGTCACGAAAACTTCTCAACATATATATATATATATATATATATATATATATATATATATATATATATATATATTTTAGGTAGTTATTCGAGCTTTCTGTACAATTTTTTTTATAAATGGATTCTGTATCACATCAGCTTTCATTTGATACCTTATATGTTATGATTTTTTTATTAACCAATTTGTTCTCTTGTAATACACATGCAGGGGCAACACATCATAGCTTTATCATTCTGGAAATAGATTTGGGTGGAAAAAATACGCTTTTATAGAAATATGGACTAAAAAGTTAAAAATGATGGAAATAAAGTCATTTTCCAAAAAAAAATTACTCTAATGTAAATAAAAAATTTAATAAAAAACCTTTTTAAAGACAAGCTTTTCTTCAAATGCACTAAAAAGTAAAAAATAATTGCTTTTGTTGTGTGACGTAGGTTATTCCGTGAGTTATACAAAAGCTTTTGAATCGTGTGTGTGTTTGTTGGTGAACTCAATGGTCCGGTGATAAGGACGGCCGTCCAGGAGAAGCCATTTTCCATCCAGAGTATGGAAGTCAAATGCTGAGGAAAGTGGGTTTGGCTTTGTCATTGTCCGATATCATAAATTCAAATTTCTCAAACTACAGTCCACCAAGCTTATTTCTCGCCCATAAATTTGGTCCTTCGAGCCGGATGATTATTTTGCGACAATATTTCTTTACTGTCAGTTATATTTGTCGCGATATTAATTTTCAAAGATATTGAAATTAATTCATGTCAATTGTCCTTCCGACATTTTGGTGTATCTCCACTCTCAATTTCCGTAAATAATCAAACACCTGTGCGTAGACACGCCCACTTATTTAGCCATTTGTTTCACCGGTAGGACAACGCGAAGAAATAGAGCATCGCACTCATTTCAAGAAATAATTAGTTTTTGAAATATTGATAGAAAATTCAAGATATATTTTCGTCCAGTGCACAAAATTACGATTCGATTCTCTGAGGTGCCACTTGAAGGGTTCCGTGGATGTTGGGATGATATTTAACTCGTTAAATCTCGGCATTTCTATCAAAAGTGATTGATTGATTATGAATTTCAATTCAGTTTTGCATTTGTTTTCTTATACGCTGATTTGAGGTTGTGTTTTCGAATATACACTCGCCTTTGGCTAATACTATACTGATACTTATTAATATCTACGCAAAATGAGTGAGGTTACAAAAAAACTCAACTTGAATATCGCTCATCGAGGAACGGAAATAATAAAATTAACTGAATTAAGGCAGATTGCTGACAAGACCATGTCTAATAAATCGGTACACAATAATTTCAAATGCACAAACAATCGATTCAAGAATCTTGGAATCTCAAAACTTAATTTTTACTGAATTTCACACCGATTTGTTTCATGCAGCTATTTGATTTTAAGGACATATGTTCTCTTCCCGTTAACAGCACCATGGATGTCAGTTCGCGGCATTACAATGTAAAATTCCCCAAGATTGAATTGCCCAAATTTGGGGGAGATTTGAAAACTTGGCAAACATTTAGGGATTTGTATGTATCCTTGATACACGATAATGATACATTATCAAATATTGATAAATTCCATTATCCAATTTCTTCCTTGGAGAATGCTCCTTTAGCTCTCGTAAAAAATCTCCTGTGACTGGAAATAATTACGTGGTTGCTTACAGTAACTTAGTGAAACGTTATAATAACGAAAGGCCTATTGGCATTCCATGAAGCAAACAAAAACATTGTTTCCATCAGATGATCCGCTTGCATTACGTAATCTATTTGACACATTCACTCAAATTATTTAGTTTTTGGAAAATCTTGGTTTTGCTGTAGATGGATGGCATTTCATATTATTCAATATGTTGGTTGAACGCTTAGATAACGCAACAGCAACTTGAAATCCAACATGGATCTACTTTAGATATTAAAGATTGTTACCAAACTTTGGTTGATTTCATTGAAACTTAATGTTAAGCCCTTGATACAGTAGATTATGGCAACTCGAATAATACAAAAAAAAATATCCAGGCTTGAAATAAACCATTTCCTTCGAATTTTTGACTCAAAGCCGCGAACCAGTTATGTTCTTTTGAGCCGATCAAATAAGATCTCATGTCAGTTATGCCAGGCTCAACATTTGATCTATAACTGTCCAAAGTTTTCAGCCAAATCTCCAAGTGAAAGATTCACTCTTGTAAAAATGAATAAATGGTGTTCTAACTGTCTGGGCTCTAAACACTCAGTTTGAAAATTCCCGACATTGCTCTAAAAAGGTATTTTTCTATAGAACGGAGGCTCTCAAAAACCCCGAGCTTCACACTCAGTAAAAGCAATTTATGAAAGATTATCTCGAATCTAATTACATAGAACTCATTTCTCTGGATAAGTTGGATCGGCCTTCTTATTACATCACCCACTTATACGTTATTCGTTAGGAGAGTAAGTCTACTAGATGTTTAAATAATATTTCTCTTGATAATACTCTACGCCCTGGTCCTAAATTGCAAAAAATATTGTAGAGATTTTACTTAGATTTTGCTGCCATCTCATAGCTTTCACCGCAGATATTCGCCGAACGTTTTTGCATATCCTTGTCGATCCCGAGCATCAATATTTTCAGAGAATTCTTCGGCGATTTTCTAAAGATTCTCCTGGACAGAATTATCGCCTTTTAATTGTTAGTTTTGGAGTGAGGTCTTCTCCTTTCATTTCACTGATAGTTTTGGAACAACTGTCCATCGATTATAAATCCCAGTAACCCTTGGCTTCTAAAATTCTCGACACCAATATTTTTGTGGATGACGTTGTCCACAGTTGTAATTCTTTGCATTCAGCGTATTCTGCATAACATGACCTAATTTCTCTACTGGAGGATTCGAGCTCAGGAAATGGGCTTGCAATTATCCAGATGTTCTTGATGATTCACCCATCTCAAGCTTACAACGTAACCCCACTCCAGTGGAATTCTATTCCGAATCTAATATTATTGAAATATTGGGATTGCAATGAAATCCAGTTCTTCCAGAGTTTTGTCTCAGCTTGCACGAGTATACGATCCCATAGGTTTTTCAACACCTCTCACATTCTCTCTGAATTACTTGTTCAAAATCTTTGGTCTCTAGGAATCGACTGGGATGTAACTCCTCCCTCCTCAATTATAAATATCTGGAATCGGTTGAATTCTGAGATGCAGTATTTATCCAATCTACAAACTCCTCGTAATATTGTTACTGACAATTATGTTTCTTGTGAGTTGCATGGATTCTGTGACGCCTCAGAACGTGGTTATGCTGGAGTCATCTATCTCAGAGTCATCAAGAGTAACAAAGATATAACTGTTAGTCTCGTTTGCGCCAAGTCTATGGTTGCCCCTTTGAATAAAATATCTATACAAAAGCTTGAACTCTGTGGTGCTCATTTACTTTCTAATTTGTTGAAATTTGTATTCGATTTTTTTTGGATAAGATTCCTATTTTTCGTGTATTCGCATGGAGTGACTCGTCTGTTACACTTGCATGGATTAGATCATCCCCCCACGAATGGACAACTTTTGTCTGTAATCCCGTTACACAAATCCATGGAAATATTGCCCCCTCTCATTCGTCCCATGTTAAATCTGAACTTAATCCTGCAGATTCGGCCTCTAGAGGTCTCCAACCATCTGATACTCCATAGTCAATTATGGTGGGCAGGGCCAATATTTTTAAAATCCCCAGTTATTGATTGGTCATTGGATGTCCACGATATTCCCGAAACAGAATTCGAGAAACGCAAACTGATTCTATTTACAAGTCTAGAAAATAACTTCATTCCAATTCTCCTTGATGGGTTTAGCTCCTCGGAAAAAAATCAGCGGATTGTCGCATATATTCTCAGATTTTTATACAATATCAAACGACCAGAAAAACTCTCACTTGTTTCGATAACTCCTCAAGAAATGAAATCTTCTTTGAATACTCTGATAAAATTCACTCAACTCCAGGCCTTTTCCAATGAAATTGGTCCCATGAAAAGTAAGAAACCTCTGCCTACGCCATTTAGAAAACTCACTGCATTTTTTTATTCACTAGATATTCTCAGGGTGGGACGACGCCTTGTCCACTCGACCCTTCTCTTCGAAAGAAAACAACCTGCTTTACTCCCCCAGTAACCATCGATTTCTTCCAACAGGTGCATTATCGTACCATTTGTCAGTTTCATTTTTCCAGTGTCGATTTGGTTATAAGAACAGTCGTGGTGAGGTAGTATTGTCGCCTCGTTTTGATATCAGTTTATGAAAAAGACGTACAGGGCAGCTTTGTCTTTCACTATTGAAAACCAACCATTTACTACTTGTACAGCTTTTAGAACCACCTTGGCATGTTTTACTGAATAGATTGTATTCAATGCGATTGGTTGGAGAGTCATCGTAATTTTTCTCGATTTGAAAAAAATCCACCAGACAAGCAACTGCCTCTCCTCCTCGCCATGCTAATTCTACAGCAGCAATATGGTAAAATTCACGCCATAAGACCTTCAGGAGTATTTTCATCCCATAGCAATATTATTCTGTTAACTTCAGACAAATTCAACGAAACTGAACTGGACTTACGTTTACATGGATCTGCTTGTAGTTTTTTCCTGATTGCATCGCGGGCATCTCGGGCTGATTTAAATACTATATTGTTAAACTGGTCAATCATAATATTATAGTCATTATAGTACTTTTCTTGCAAAAGTTTGCACGAAACGTTCCACATTGTCTTCACCGTTGCTTCTTTAAATTCGGTCCCGTCTTTCTTTCTCATATTGACCGCCCAATCTTTTGGTATCAACGCCAATTCTTCTAAGCTTCTATGTTCATTCAATTATTATTCTCATTCGCAGCAGAATTCCATAAATATACCCAAATATATTTGTGACTGTAGGTTGTATTTCTGGGAATGTTTTATTTGATTAGCGCATTTATACTTTGAACATTCGCATTGCCATTTTGGAATGTATTTGGAATGAAGTTGTCAAACTCAATCGTGTTGTCATAGTGATTGATAATTGCTCTGAATGCAATTATCAGTGTAATGTTAACATGATTGGGAGAAATTGTTTCATATGACACAAAATGACAAAATTTGAATGGTTGTTAGAACTGTCAAAATTTTTTCACATGAACTGCACAAAGGCACCCAATTTCGGAGGACAGTAGGAATTCGGAATTAAATCCATAAAGTGCCACTTGGAATGAGTAATTGGGGATCAAGTTCTCACATTTGAAGAGTTGAATACAGTTCTTGTGCAAATCGAGGCTGTATTGAATTCTCGCCCTCTATGCGAATTGAGTTCTGATCCGCAAGACTTGCAGGCTCTTATTCCAGCTCATTTTTTGGTTCTCGAGGCGTTCAATGCTCCTCCTGATCCTGATGTATCAGACATACCAATGGACAGACTGTCACGGTTCAGATTATTGCAACATTTACATAAATCATTCTGGGTCTGATGGAAGGGGGAATATTTCACTGTTTCAAAGGAGTAAATGGAACGAATTGTCAATATCAATAGAACCTAACTCGCTTGTCATTTTAAAAGACGATTCTTTACCACTGTTGAAATGGCACCTCAATAGAATCAAAGCGGTTCACCCTGGCTCAGATGGCGTGACCAGGGTGGTTTCAGTAAAAACCAGTAAGGGTATTTATACCCAGCCTGGCATCAAAGTGAGCTCTCCGCCAAAATGTTAAAAACTTCCATTAAAATATATGTTGTTCACGTGAGGGTATATATTATGTTAATTTTGGTTTCTTGGTATAGTATAATTTTATATCAATTTTGAATTGTATTTTTTTCTCTCCCTGGTAAAATTTGCTGTTTTAGGTGAGCGGTATGTTCGGTACTCGCGTATTTCAATGAAATCATTGTATTTCCGCGTAACAATGACAGGGCTATGGCCTTACTCCCATTGTGAGAAAAGGACAGAACAATGTACAAAGTTGTACTCTTACCCCTCTCTCCAGGGGCATTATCAAGAAGAACTCAACTGAACGGAACGGTAGGTACTCTCCGCTATCTATAATTGTAGATTTGACTAATAACACTCAATGGTTTTTTTCTATAAGAAAAATTTCAGGAACCGCCATTTCAATATCATAAATTCATAATCTCCGACCCCAAAAACCACCACATACCAATTTTGAAGCGAATCGGACCATAATCAGAAAACTTGTCCGCCATCTTGAACTTTTGAATTTTGACAAAAAATTCACAATCTCCGTCCTCGAACACCCCCACATACCAATTTTGAATCGAATCGTACAGTACAGCAAGCCAGTTATGAGACGTGAATCGTTCACACCCCTCTAGTTTGCTCTCTATTGCTCACAAAACTCGTCCGCCATCTTGGCTAGTTTTTATCTCCAGCAAAAATTTCATAATGCATTGTCACCGGAATTATGGACACCTGCCAAATTTCAGCTCAATCAGATGTCGGCAAGTGCCCCAAAAAAGGAATTACGAATTTTGAACCGGAAAGACTGACAGAAAAACATACGAACGAAGCAAGTTGAATAAAAGCTTGTAAAAAGCGTGATATCAGTTGTGAATTATAATTTTTTTTCTGACGAGGCTTCAGCAAACGGTTTCGGATGTAGACATTCACGCTCCTGTGGCAACTACAGTTAGGATCATGATTTCAATAATAGCAGTTAAGAAATTTTATGTCATGCAAATGGAAGTTGGTACATATTTTCTGAACAGCCCAATCATAATGATGTTTACATCAGGCAACCTCCAGGATTTCGAGAAGGCGACAAAGTGTACAAATTGAAGGAATCTACGGACTGAAGGAATCCCGTAAGAATTGGCATAAGGTTTTTGATACTTTTTAGGAAAGAATAAAGCTAAAGGAGATCTGTACATCAAATATTCTGGTAATACTCCACTACGTTCGTTTTACTTTTTGATGACGATCTATTATTATCATCTGCCGATATGAATCACATGAATATTTGCAAACTATCACTCAAGACTCGATTCGAAATAACCGATGGAAATCTCTTGGACTTGGAAATTAAAAAGGTTCATTGATTTATAATGCAGCCGGAATAATCCAGATATCAATTCTTCAACGAATTATTTGAGTATATTTTGTTACAACTATGATGAAATTCATTCATATACATGTTCTAAGAATTCTGAAGTATTCAAAGTCTGCAATATTTCAGAGGAAAAAACTACAAAACTGAAAATTATAGTGATGCTGACTGGGAAATTATTCGAAAAATCGCAAATCTACATCAGGTTATAATAATAATGCATAGTTTATTGAAAAATAGAGTTTGTATACAGATTAATGCAATTTCATACAATTTTAGCAATATAGTTTCAATAAACCGCAAAACTCACTGAGGCAGTTTTCCTTCGTGTGAGTTGTTAAGCTTTATTTATTTATTCTAAATTATTATGGTTTGCTGAGTTATTTGCTTAGTTAATTTGTTGGAATACTACTTATACTATTTACAATAATAAACGTGACTATATAATGTTAGTACATGCAAGATAATTTTATTTCGTTATATTTTATTTCGTTTTGTATAGCGTATGTCTACAACAATGTATATGAAAATGGATGGATAAAAGTGTATAGATATAATGTACCTAAATACCCAAATAATGTGTATAGATTAACCCTTCAACGGCGGATTTTCTCTTTCCTAGAAATATGTTGTGCCAGGTTATAATTCCTAATTATTATGATTAAGTTAGGCTCTTTCAACAACTTTTTAATATATTTTTTATTTTTTTTGCGATATAAGTGCCGTTACCATATGGTAACACTAGCCGTTAGTGATGTACAAAATAATAGAAATTCAAATATCTGTTGCAAACTGTCAAAAATGTTTATTGAGTGTGAAAAATATAGTTACAGTCTATACATATACCAACATTACATTTAGAACACATTGTTCGGATTCTTGAGGAGCAACCTTCACCGGCACAAAGTTTTCTTTTTTTATCCCCAGTTGAAACTAATAAATGGTCAACCTGATCATATCTAATATCATCAGACACCCGGTTTAGAGTAACGCTGTTTTTAGATGTAGATGGCCTTCCTGATCCTTTTGAAACTGTTTTGTATTTCTCAAGATAATGCAAAACGATTTGTCTTCTGTAATTTAGCTGACTTATTGGTGGTTTGCTTCTGCATTTTCGCCTAACAGACCATGCATTTACTACACTTGTGTCCAGCAACCAAGTAAAAATGGGCCACCACCACTTTTTCCTTCTGAAGGATATACGATATCTTGAAATATTTTCATCCATCAGGTCGGTTCCTCCCATAAAGCGGTTGTATTCGGTTATAAGCGATGGACGCGATACCTGTATAATTCTTTTTTCCTTCCGAGAGAATCTTTTCACTAAAGAAGTGGGATTTACTCCATGACAGGGAGAGGCTAGCTAACAACATTATTATCCAGCCACTTCACAACAATGATTCCATCTTCTTTGTCAATACGTAATCACCCCTTTTCTGGGATTTAGATTTAGAGAACATATTTTTCGCAGGTAAAGGACAGCTTTTCGTGATACGGTTGTCGCGGATTGTTCCCATTCCATCATAGCCGCGTTGTTTCAGGTAATGTAAAATATTGAAACCAGTATAAAGGTTATCAAAATGAAATTGTGATGGAAGTTTGGACACATCAGGGGAAAAGTCGTCAATCATGTTGATAAGAGGTGCTGCACATTTCCCGAATCCATTTTCATAGAAAGTATTTCCCCTAGGATTGTTCCCTTGGTATACATCGAAATTTACAAGATACCCCGACACAGCATTCAAACACCATACCTTGTAGCCGAATCAGATTGGTTTTCCTCGTATGAGTTGTTTGCTGGGATGTCTTCCGAAATATTTAACCATAGATTCATCAAAATTTAGGTGTTGTTCAGGAACAAAATTTTTAATAAAATTTGCTCGTAGTTTATCCTTGAGAGGTCGTAATTTCCACATTTTGTCATTATTATTAGGTTTAGTGTTATCAGCACGGTGTAAATATTTTAGAATCTACCTAAACCGATCTCTTCGCATGGCATCTGACACAATGGGTACGTTCAAGTCCTTTTCTGTACTCCAGTACATGTCTTTTCCAGGCAATTCATGATACCCACTTAGAATCATGATGGCGATGGCGCATTTCATCTCCCCAGAAGTAATTTTAGGATCTGAATGATTTAAAAAGACAGTATATTTTGTAGACTGCTCAACAAGTAAGTCAACACAGTTTCTTGATCAATAAACTGCTAAAAAATTCCGACATCTGTTAGATTTTCAAATCTGGAGTAATCAGGTTCGGGAAAAGCTTTTTTATTTGGAATTATATCGCCCTTCTTTATCCAAGTGATTTTTTCTTGTCCTGGTCTGGTATACGGACCTTCATTATCTTGAACAGGGTCGTCTGGCTCCTCATTTATAGCTTGTTTCACTCTTAGTTCTGCTCCAGCTAATAATTGTTGACCACTAAGATTATCGACTAAACCCCCTCCTCTTCGTCGCCTGAATCTTCATCGGTCAAAACGTGTGCCTCCGGAGGTTCTATAAATATATCTTGAACATCTAAGTCATCTTCATACACCATTTGCATAGCTTCTTCCAAGGTAAAACCTCTCCTGGAAAAAAATCACGTAATCTTTTAATTGACTCCCATAAACAGCTAGCGTTACCATATGGTAACAGGCGAAAAAAACGAACCTAACTAATTATTTGAAAATAAACTAGCACAAATTATTATTGGCCATCCTATAAAGTACACTTTTACCTATAACTTGTACGTATTATGAACAAATAAAAGTAAACGGAGGAGTTTGAAAGTTACTTACTGTAATCGAAGGTCGCCATAATCCATGATTTGCAAAAAAGGTCGTTTTTAACGATCGCTCGATACGCACAACAAGCCGCTGCGAACGTCGAATAAGTACTAACGAGTAGATATACGTATGTAGAGCTCATTCAGTATTGAAACGACCACTTTGGCCTTCCCCCACCTAACAACCAATTTTTATCGAAGATACCCGAACCATTGTCTAACTATGACTATTAATAGAAATTCCATAGGCGTACCAAATTATTTAGTATAGGCGATACACGAGACGTAGAGAACTAACACTCCTATAACTTTCCTAACACTCCTATTTCTTTTTCCGCTACTGAATAGTACTTACCACTGGGCATTTAGGCAAGGTAACGAGTAAACTATTGCAAAGTTGAATAAATAACTGCACTACCTATTTATTAATTAAACAAACCTAACCTTTCAAACGCTGCATGCCAAGACACTGGTGAAGATTTGCCGTAGCACAGCAAATCGTGTCCACTCGTGTTTTTTCCCTCTCTACCTACCAAACGGTCCTTTCAACACTGGATGAGCTCTAGTAAGGATCACCTCTCGCAGAGTTCAAATTTCTAGCCTAACGTATGGTAACGCTAGCTGTTGAAGGGTGAAAGTATGTTTATTGCTTAAGCTTTGTATGTAATGTCTGTGATAAATAATAATGCAATACAATACAATATCACGAAACTTTTATTTTGGCATTTTGTCAGATCTTTAGGTAGAATTTAATACATTCTTGGTGCTAGATAAGTGAAGTTGCGCTGGCCAACTGTTTTTGTTGAAAATGGAGTTTTTTAGCAGGTGCGATGTTTCCTATTATATTAATGTGTTAGAGATTGGAGATCTGATTTATTTTTGAATTGATACCACAATTGAACGATAAAACAATCGATTTATGTCGGAGATCTGCGTGCTTATGTGTAGAGGTTATCTGACGGGTAAGTATGACTTTTTCCTAATATATTTTGTATTGTATTACACGATTTTTTTTTAGGTGTGTGTGTTCATTGCTCCACCCCACCCAATGATACCATAATTTAGTCGGGAAATTACTAATGCATGATAGACCATTTTGAGTTTGGAAGTGTCTATTATGGTTCCTAGAAGTTTAAATGTATACATTAAACATCTGAGATTTCTACTTATGTTTTCGATATGTTTATACCATCTGAGATGTTTTTCTATAGTAATGCCTAAGTATTTCAGATGATCTGTTTTTTTTTATCACATAATTCTGATCAATTTTTGAGGTTTCATAGCCTGGTAAGTTTCTATTTATATATGTGAATGTGATATGTGTAGTTTTTCCGAAGTTAATTGTCAATACATTATAATCCATCCAATCTTTGATAGTTTTCATGTCATTTTCAGCTAGGTTCTTAAGTTCTTTCCAGCTATTAGCTTGGTATAGAATAGCTGTATCGTCTGCGAAACTAATTATTTTTCCACGATTATTCAATTTAAGTAGATTATTTATATACATAGTAAATAGTATAGGCCCCAGTACGGTACCTCATGGGACTCCGAACTTAACTCCGAAAGCGTCACTTATAGTTCTTTATTTTGACGTATTGTTGTCTCTTAGATATATAGCTTTCCATCAGATTGAGCACATTGCCCCTTAACCCAATATCTTCCAAGGCTCCTGATGATTGTGGTGGCTTACAGTATCGAAGGCTTTAGCTCAGTCTAAAAAACACAAAGGGTTGGTTTAAGATAGAAATTGTGCCTCATAAATGTTTGATAGAAGCAGCGAAATCGCATCCTCAGTAGATTTGTTTGGCTGAAATCCAAACTGTTTTTTTGAAATGATATTTTTATTTATCACATATTTGTCCAATCTCTTTTTGATAATTTTTTCGAATATTTTTGTTATATTTGAAATATTGATACGGGTCTGTAGTTCACCATTTAACTCTTATCTCCGCTTTTGAGAAGGGGCTTTATTATGGCTTCTTTGAGAGTTTTGGGCCATTTTCCAGTTGAGATGCTTTGGTTGATGAGCTGAGCAAGTGGTTCAGAGATGTAGCAGAGATATATTTGAAGGTTTCTGCCCTTAACCCGTCTAAACCAATTGTTTGATTATATTTTGATGTTTTTATAATTTCCTCTACTTTATGTTTGTTCGCTGGTTCCATGAAAATTGTATTTTGGTTGATATGCCGTGGTGGATGCGTCGAGGGTTTTGTGATTTTATTACCGAGATTATCTCTTTCACTTCCATACTATTTATTGAATTCATTGCTCATAATGGTGGGGTATGTTACTACCGTACTATCTTCTAGTTTTATCTCGTTAATTATAGTTTGTTTCTTTTCGTTATTGCTTATTTCATTTATCCCATGTTGTTTTGAGTTGCCTTCACATTGTAAAACTTTGTTACTGTAGTACTGTTTTTTCGTGATTCTGAGTAGGACTCTTAGTTTGTTTCTGTAGTTGACAAATCTGGATTTCAAGACTTCATTTTCTTTATCTTTTTTTAAAGTTTATAAAGATTTTCTTTTTCTCCTATACTTTTTGTCAGTGCACTTGAGATCCACAACTGTCTTTTTTTCTGTATGAATTGTTTGTTTGTTATTGTACTCTCCTCTATTGTGTCTTTCAGTAGATTCACAAAAATCAACTCCTTCACTCACGTTTTGTGCCTCATATATATAGATGTCCAGTACGCCTTTTTAAGTTTTTTATAAAGTTTTGCATTATCTGTGTATTTTTTACATAAAAGAGTCGGGTGTTTCTGCAGGGTTTATTTTTTTGAGGGGTATTTCAAAAATTACTGGAAAATGATCAGTTATGCAAGTTTTGAGAAAGCATTCATCAAAGTTTTATTTTCATGAATATAAGGTCTATACAGGATTTTGAGTTGTTATATATTCTTGTATATGAGTTAATCATAGATAAGAAATAAAATTCACTCATTAGGTTAAGTTATTCGTTGGTTATTTCGTTGTCGAGTTTCATATTTATGTTAAAGCCTCCAATGAAAAGGTTATAATCCAAATTTCCTGCTCCATATGTGTCCATATCCTAAGGCACTAGAAATTTATTTTTGTTATTGAGGGTGGCCTGTAGAAAGATGTTATCAAGAATGATTTTTTGTTTATATATATATATATATATATATATATTTCTGTTTATATTACTTTGCATTCTTCTATGTTTGAAATTTTAATCTTATGGTTGAGTGAATTTCGAATATAAATAATTAACTCATCATTTTGATTTATGGAGCCATAATCATAAAATATATCAAAACCATCTAAATTATATAACGCAATGTTCCCAATGTTCCATGTTTCCGATACAGTCGAATTTTGTGGTGAATTGCTCAAGAAAAACTTTCAACTCATCAACATTTTTATCTATGCTTCTAATGTTCATATGCATTATATTGATAAATTCAAATTCATTTGTACTAATATAATCTAGCTCGCCCGAGAATATTTCCTTGGTATTTATAGGTATATCTCTAAGGTATTATTTTCAAATGCGATATAGTACTAGTTAATTAATTATGTAGCTTTTATTTTCGGGAATCCTTTTGTTAGACAAAAAAAAATATTGGTAGCTAATTGAGAATGTTTCCCTTTTAAACCATTCATAATATTTAAAGAAAAAGGCCATTGGCAGAATTGACATGTGAGAAAGAGATTATATCAGGATCATATTAGAGATAAGATAGGGTATTTTCAATTTAATCCCTGAGGAGCCAAAACACATCCTTGCTCCCGTTCTTCAAGTAGTCTACTGAATATCACCGTATATCCAAATTTAGATGTATTTTAGGATAATTTTAATTATTTATCATTTATATATTACACTAGATCTTGTTTCAAAAGGTCAAAATAAATACTGGAATATTAGCTGAATGCAAAGGTGACCGATTTCTATAATAATTCCTCCCAAGAACATCTATCTATTTCTACTAGAAAGAACATATAAAATGTGAATACATACTAACGTTACAGGAACGCATGATATGCGCTCACTCATGAAGGGATCGTCATTATCTAAATACACTACGAATGAAATATTAGTAATCGAAAGTCAATTCCATAACTGATAACCTCGAGACGTAAAATTAATAAAAGATAAAGAGTAGCGAGTCAATTTAGAAACTAATTAACCTTTAAAAGGTACAATAATCTTGTTGGAAAATTATAAGACAGAATAAAAAGTCAGCTCGTATATATCAAACGTTAATTGGGTTAAAGATGTAAATGATCGCTCTTGCAAATTACACAGTGGCTGGGATATATCTACCGAAACAAGTCTTCGAACATATATCATATCTGACGGAGGAATGAGAAAATGAATTGAAATTATGGAAATTCGATGACGATGACCAGATAATAATCGGAGGAATCTATACTATCGAATTATGAGTGCATTTTATTAACTTTGATATATTGCCTCTAATGTGGTCAGTGCTGAAGATTAAGTGGCGAAGAAATGAATCAAGCTAATTCTTTTTGAACCATCCCAATCTGCTCCTTGATAAAGAGATTATGGAAATAGGAAATAGGATGCCATGTTTTTTTTGGGGTTCATTTTTCTATTATGAAAAGACCTGAAAATTCTTGAATTTAATTTGTGTGAATCTAATTGCATAGCCAGTCAAAAAAAGAAAGTAACAGAAATATTACGCCAAATTAGCAGCTTGGTTTGATTTTTGAAGTGATATTTTTTTGGCGCGTTTAGTTGAGAGTTAAATTGGGAGCTGCTCGCGCACACCGATACTTGAATCCTGCAAGTGATCGTGGTAGGTATATTTCCAACGGCCAAGCGACTATCGTCCAGCTATAAACAAACGCAAGGTACGCAACATAACACGTAAAATCGTCAGAAAACCAGTTGCCTAGTCGCGATAAACGCACAGTAGCTCCTGTCAAAGTTCTCTCGATCATAACTGACGATAGGAACGACATATTTGGTTGATTCTCTTTTAAAAGTGAGTGTTTTTCCATGGAACAGGTTTTTACTTTAACTCGCCACAAGACGGCGCTGCAGCGCATCAACTTCTATATCGTTCAACCGATCGCCATGAAAAATGGTATACACAGATATCTGAGGTATGTTTGCTCTATCAATAAAGGGTTAACGAAATAAAGGGATAGCGGGATAACGGGATAACGGGATCACTGGATAACGGGATATTAGGAAAACGGGATAACAATAGAACGGGATAACGGGAAAACAGGTTAATGAAATGAAGGAATAACGGAATAACAGGAAAACGGAATAACGGAATAACGGCAAAACGGGATAGCGGGATAACGGGAATACTGGATAACGGGAAAACAGGATAACGGGGAAATGGGATAACAAAAATATGAGATAACGGGAAAACGGAATACAGAAAAACGGGATAACGGAAAGACAGGAAAGTAGGATAACGGGATAGCGTGATAATGGGATAACATAATAACATGAAAACAGGATAACGAAATGAATGATAGCGAGAGAAAACGGACTGCTACGATTACGACAAACGTCTGAAACGAGCAATTGCCTAATTATTTGAGTCTAGGGTCACCCTGTATATTTGGGCAGTCATATATTTTTTGTGATGAGTAAAACAAGGTAAAATTATAATAATCATTCATATTTTATTAACAAATCGTTGTGGGCCCAAGGATATTGAAGTACCTGTAGTTCTTAAGTTAATCGTTTTAGACCACAAGTGTGATAGTTTGTTGGAATCGTTTTATCGGGAAGAAAATAGAAATGATAGAAATGCCAAAATATACAGGTTGACCCATTAATAATTGCGAATCTGATGTCACGTGACCGAAAACAAAAAGCTCATTGGGTAACATAATATCAAAAACAGCTGCACCAAATGCTTCAATTTACAACCCCAAAATTACAATTTTCTACTACTCTCGAGTTCCGAGATATATTTATGTTAGGAAATGTTGTTAAATAATTAAACTTATAATTATCATTATTATTAATAGTTATTTTTATTATCATCGTTGATGCTATGTTATTTTACAATTTTCTTTACCTTTTTCACTAATAAAGTACATTATACTGTGCTCCAGTCGATACATATGTATAAAGAGGGCATTCCTGAAGTAGTTCTGATATAAAAATATATATCAGGATGTGGATCAGGATAACAAATTTGGAAGGGGATTGAGAAAAGTTAAAAGGGAGAAGCCACGTTGAAAGTTGTAAGAAAAGCATTATAGATAATACGAAAAAACACGATATAAAAAATTCCCGAACGAGTAAAAGTCTTGAAAAGCAGAAGTGAAGAAGTAAATAAACAATAAAAATTCCACCTACCTGGTCTAGAGGATAAATTTTGAAGGAATGCAGATGAGCTGTCATTGAGATCGCAGAAATACGTCAACCGGACTGGAAACTTCAATCGAAAGACAGCAACAAGGTATACTAAAATCCGAACTCATCACAGTGTGGCTTTCACATTAAACCAATAACTTTACGTGTCTTAACCACTGGTTATATTGTTTTGGATTCAACTTCCATAAAACTCCATGCAAAAGGACTGATAATAAGTTAAAAAAAAATATATCAAATTTTCACTGTCACAAACATTCTCATTTTATATCATTGTTTTGCTAGTATAAGGTAGCTATCGCAGAGTAGGGTATTTATAAATTTTGATCTGAATAAAACCAACAAAGTTGATTATTCTCTGCGAAACTGTGTTTATTTTATTTTCAATTTCTAACTTTTTTCCACTGAACAGCTTTTATTATCGAATCGATAGTGCCATAGTCGGCAACACCGATTACAGGAACCTGCTACTGAGAAAGGAGTAATTCATGTTCATAGGCGTACCTGACTGAGCTGGGATGAGGTAAAAGGGTTTGAAAAGGAAAAAGGTAACATAACATAGCCGGTATTTTTCATTTGTTATGATAGGGTTTCAGAAATATAATCTATGAAATAAATTCATAAAAATATACAAATTTAAAAATCATATAAACAACCCATCATAACAATATATATATATATATATATATATATATATATATATATATATATATATATATATATATATATATATATATATATATATATATATATATATATATATATATATATATATATATATATATATATATATATATATATATATATATATATATATATATATATATATATATATATATATATATATATATATATATATTATATATATATATATATATATATATATATATATATATATATATATATATATATATATATCGTATAAGTAGGCCTCCGGCCTTGTTAATTTGAGGTTCACTGAGACTCCGATGTCACCGAGCCTCCGATATACGGACGCCCGGTAACCACCCTTTAAAAAATGTCGCATACGACATGTAACATAGTAACAAACACTTTGCCACAAAAATATGGAGGAGTCCAAGTTGCCTGATTTTCGATAGCCATTTAAAATTTAGTGCAGTCCCTCGCCGCTGAAGTGCGCTGCTTATATACTTTGTTTATGTTATAGTGTTTGAAACGTATACTTTCGAAGGTCACTGGGCTTCCCCCAATTTGGCAACACAGGGGATGCACACAAATATCATTCATTTTAGATTGTCATCAAAAAACATGTATTCTTTCCGCGCACGAACGAAATAAATTGTGGAAGCTGCAATTGCCTCCCAAATATTTGAGAATGAGCCTGGTAAATACGTTTTCTCATTGATTCCGCAATTTATACTACTGCGATTACGTCAAGATTTATTCGGGAGTCCACTGAGATATTGCGATATTTCACCGTTTCAGAAAAGGTACTTTGACAATGTAATACACAAATCACTCAAACAATTTCTCATGCAAGATTCAACAAAAGGACAATAAACTTTGGCTATCTTCTCAAGCAAAAAAAAATTAATTCCTTTCTTTCATTGAATGAAAACAATCTTCATATAGAATCCCTACTTGAATATATTCTCGTGTGAGTTGAGTATTTTGTGAACCTGAGAAAACGCTTGCATTGTTTTCCACATATCAGAAAATCTATATTCTCGTAATGTGTCTTGTATTTGATTTGTATTATTCAGTTTCGGTTATTATATTGTGTACCACGAAAGTTACTGAATGAGGTTGCTTAGAATGGATTATTAATTAACTGAATGTAGGAATCTGGGGTATTCCAAGGTTCAAGATTACAGATAAATCATGAAAAATTTTCAGGTAAACGACTCAAATGAATTCAATTTTAATCAGAACATGCTACTGTTCAAATGTACAAAAAAAGGATGGAATTTTTTGGGTGTGTGACACAAGTTATGTTATAAAATCAGTAGCCCATTGTTTTAGAAATATACCAACAAAATAGTCAACAGAACATATACATATAGACACTAATGAATTGAAATAATCTATACATATATAATCACATGTCCTGACTGACTGATTCACTAACTTCAACGCCCAGACCAAATAACTCAACACAAAGAGCTGAAATTTTGATAGCGCATTCCTATGATGACATGAGTATATAACCAAGTTTTTTTCAATACTCCATCCCTAAAGGGGTGAAAATCACAATACCGTTAGTTTTGAAGTTAGAGTCATGGAAACTGCTATTTTTGGCCTTTTCTTCTCAAATAACGAAACACGTATTTTTAGATTATTGGAAATTCAACCCCTAAAGGGGTAAAAGGGTTAAATGGGGTTCGAAAGTTTGTACTGGAGTACCCTTAGTTTTCGACTTGGGTTCATAAAAATTGGTATTTCAGTGTCTTCAGCAATCCAAACCCTAAAGGGGTCAAATGGGGGGTGAAACATTTTGAGTTAGGATCATGAAAATGGATATTTGAGGTCTTTTTACATATGAAGACATTTGTTTTCCAGTGTTTTTAGAAATCCAACTACTGAAGGGGCGAAATGGGGGCTGAAACAGGGTTCCGTGAGTTTTTGAGTTAGAATAAGGAAAATTGGTGTTTTGGCTCTCTGTCACGAATAAATAAATCGTGTTAAACTTCATTCAAAATTCCATATCTACAGGGGTGGAAAGGGATTGGTGAATTTGTAATAGTCGTCACAAAGCATTACTTCCGCTGTCAAATCAATTATGCCACCCAAACGAGATAACGGGATAACAGGATAACGGGAAACTAAATCACGGAATAGCCTGAGCCATAAGCTAGATGAAAACATATGGAAAAATGCTAGTTGATAATAATATAACAATACAATAATATATTTTAGGAAGAAAACCTTATAAGTGAGAGTTCTAAATGGTACAGAAAATCGAATGGAAGAGAAACATTATTTCACAGATCTTGAAAACTACTCAAAATTATTTATTTATATTACGAAGAAAATTATTCACTGTGTTATTGAGGATTTGAAAGAATAGGAAATAATGAAATTGAATAGAAATCATTATGCTCAATGAATAATATATTCAATTCTTCTTGAAAGGAAACTAAGAGAAATAGATCCAAATAAACTGGGGTACCATTAAAAACACATTTTCGAAATTGAAAGTAGGTATCGAGAAGTTTTTTTTTTTCATAATGAAATGATAAGTAATATCAATATACATTACTGAATCCTCAACCAATATTTCCACAAATAATAATATTTTCCAAACCATGCGCTATGGGATAATTCTTTTTTCCTTTTATAACATATGTTGTTTAGGAAAAATCCGTGTATCCAAACTCAATCGATTCGGGATGACATTCTAAAAAAGTGGTATTTTTCGATTTTTTTTAACAAAAAACGGAAATAAAAATAAAAACGGTTCTAGTTTTTTGGAAAAAGCTCAAAAACTATCGACTATCGGGAAAATTAAAAAAGAGGAGAAATTTCCTGTGATAATGTTACTCTCGCAACTCTATCCCAATTATTAATAATTTTAATTCAACGATGAATTAGAACAGGGTTTCGCGTGGGCGTTACGCTGAACTACAGCACCTCTCGAGAGGGCAATTCACATAACATATTTTTTATATTATTAAATATAAATTTAAAAATTCCAAAAAATTATTGTATTATGTATCATTGGAAAAATGTAATTTTGGGAATTTTTTTTTCATTCAATTTTGATAATGTAAGACTATCGTTATTTGAGTAGTTTTTTTGGAACCGCCGATTTCATTAAAAACCGAATAATTGTTCACAGAATGACTCCATGATTTCTTGCTTCCTGAAGCACATTTTACAGTGTACTCGATTATATCACGCTATAAAATTGTTTATAAGTTACTTAGTTTGGTAATTATAAATTTCTAAAGATAACAAAATATGAGAAACACACTCAGTTTGTTGTATATGGTTGTTCTTGTTATTTTTTGTACTACTCAAAAAAAATCAATGCCAATCAAAGTTTGTTTATAACTAATTGTTAACCAAATAAAGAATTATTAATAAAAAAATAATATTTTTTCCTATAAGTTGGAGAATAACCAATTCCGCATTTTGGAAGAAAAATAATTCTAAATATATTATTTAAATAATGAGAAAATGAAAAAAAAAACAATTTTAAAAGGAAATAATAAACGTTGTGAAATGTCTTCGTCAGACATAAAACTGATAATAATGTGGAATATCAAAAAAAAATACAATCTTTACAATTTTTCATCAATTTCTGCATGATATCATTGAGTACACATGTAAAATGTGCTCCAGAAAGCAAAAAAAAATATGGAGTCATTCTCTAAACAATTATTCGGTTTTTATAAAAACGGTGATTTCCACAAAACTACTTAATTAACAATAGCCTCCGATTATCAAAATTCAATGAAAACAAAATAACGAAATTATATTCTTTCAGGTGTTCAGCTAATACTTTGATTTTTTTGAATTTTTAAATTTATTTTCGATAGTATAAAAAATATTGTATTTGAATTGCTCTCTCAAGAGGTGCTGTACTCCTGCCGTAACGCCCGCGCGTAGCCCTATTTTCAACGTTGAATCAAAATTATAAATAATTGATATAGATTTCCGTGACAAAATTTTTCATAGTAAATAATCTCGTCTTCAAGAATCTGTTTTTTTATTTCATCTATCATCAAGAGTTCTTGAGTTACTACCAAAAAATTTAGGCTGTTTTTATTTTTTGTTTTGTGTTAAAAAACTAGCACATTTTCGTCAGAATGACATCCCGAATCGAATGAGTCATCGCTCATATATTCAGAAGGCTTGGAACTATTTTTCGCAGGAAACTCACTTCTCTACTAGACTATGATGACATGAGTAACCACTATGAAGGTTTTTTGATACTTCATCCCCAAAGGGGTGAAAATGATAATACCGTTAGTTTTGAAGTTAAAGTCATGGAAATCTCTCCAAATCTAAATAATTTATTTATTGATACTCAGAATCAACCTTCAATGGCATAGTCTGAGGTTTTAATGGATCGCACTATTTAATGAGGAAGTGTATGATATGAGCATTGCAGTTTGACTACGAGTTCAAATATTAGGTATGTATTGAGAGCGAAAATACATTTTTGTTCGAGAGGCGCCATTCGCAGTGGATCGCTACAATCACTCGAGAGCAGTTATGTCACTTTTTTCGAAATGCAACACATAAATATAACTGTTCACTAGTGGCGGCTATTTACCAACTAATTGCTATCGACGGCGCGCGTTTCTATGATGTTATTGCGAGCAAGTGTTGAAAGTATACATTTCAAAGAAAGTTTTAGAAATGTAATTTCAAATCAACAGTTGAATTGAACGTTGATTACTTCAGATGCTGGTGTTAAGAGTCAACAATTTTCTTTACAATTTTTATTATTTACAAATATAACATTCAAATGTTTTTTTGAATTTTATTGACATTAATATTTATTATACAATCTGAACAACTAGAAATATTCCTTCTGCACTTCCTATGTTTTTTTTGTCATTGAGTATTCTTGTAGGAGGGATGGAATGAACAATAGTGGCCGCCTTCAAAAGAAGGCTTTTGGCAATATTTTACTAATTATCCAGCGAATCCCCAATTGAATTTAGCATTTGAAATTTCCATTGCCTGTGTCTTTTGATAGTACTTAAGTTTGCACTTTCTTTTACCAGTAAAGTGACCAAAGACCGGCGAAAACAGTGACCAGTATAGAGCTTTGGATCTGTCAGTTTCAAGAACTCTCCTGGAATTTTACTGATGTATAGATACCAACTGGATTTTTGGTAAATTTCGAAAAAAAATAAAATAAGAGTGGTCAACCGTAGTGGAAGATCGTGGAACGTTAGAATTTGAATCGGGAATTTTTACTATTAATGAAGACTAATAAGCACAAAATATACCCAATATAGTTTACTGCTTTCATCATGGAATACTTATTGTCTAGTATAATTTTTAGGAACTCTTCTAAGCCACTATTCCTTGAATATTTTCAGAATGATCGAAGGTAGATTATAAATTTTCGTTATACGATACTACTGAAATGAATTTCATTTCAGAGTATGAAGCAAAATTCAATCTTTCAACTACCGGATAAACTTTTCAACAGGCCGTGTGATTTATTATCATGCTGTGGAATTGAATATTGACTGAAAAATTGGCAACAGTGTCAGGAGGCCCAGTAAATACACAATAGCTTCAAAAGGAGGCCAGGTTACATAAACTCCCAAAAAACGTTTGTAACATATACAGAGGAGGCTAACTAGCCTGAGATAGTGGCGGAGGCTGAGTGGGCTATTAACTGTTTGCTTTGTATAAACACGTGGATGCTTGGTGGGCCAAGTATGAAACGGAAGCTGAGTTGGTCTATATAGATATATATATATATATATATATATATATATATACAGGATGTAATCCAACCTCTTGCACAACCGCTGACAGTTGATAGTCCATATAAAAATAAACAGATTCAATCCTTAATAACATAAAACTTTTAACAAAAAATTAAACCGACGAAAAAATCAACTGAAAAGCAAAAAATAAAACAAAACTTCTTAGTCTTAATTATAATTGAGCTCCTAAACTAATGTAAGTAACCAATTTTGATTCGGCGCCAAACAAACAATTATCGAAGATCATTATATTACGTTGAAGAACTAATTAAAACGTCGCTATGCATCTCGCTTCCATCATTTTACGCTTTACCTAATTCAATTGCAAATCGGAAAACCCACTAAAAAAGGTGTTTTCTGGCGTAAAAACGTATTCAATCTTACATTTGAATACGATTCTATGTGACGTCATTATTATCACGAACCGCAAGAATGCATAATTTCGAATACGATTCAATAGTCAGACCTAAACTAAGAAATTTTCTGTTAGAAAGTCGGTAGACAATAAAACTCTGACGATTCTTAGTGGAGATTTATATGGGGTATTATTATAAATTATGACAATCACAAAACAACGAATTATGTTTTGAAACTGAATTCGACTTGGTTTCAAAACTCTATGAATACGTTTTGAATCGTTTTATATATGACGTCATCGTTCCAACGCCAGAATGGATGTATTTGAATCACAGGACGAATACGTTTTGAATACAAGGGCGCCAAAAAACAGCTAAAGTTATGCCTGTTAGAATCGGTTAACGGACCAAAATTCAGAGGGTGAACGATTAATATCCTCCATTTTGCTACCCTTAGGGGTGGATCTTCCTGTTCAAATTTAAATGGGACTAACTTCAAAGTACATCCTATCTAATGAAAAATAAATCATCGGAATCGAACTGCTCTGTGAAACATTATGCGGGATCATACATAAAAAAATATAAACGCGTCGACTAGAGAACATCCTTCTTTCTGGTTTCGTGGAAAAAAACAACTTCGCTGTTTCGCGATTTTCAAAATTTGGACGAATTTGACAAAAAAATATATTTTTTTATGTTTCTCGATTTTTTTTTATTTTCAACTGCTTTAATTCGTTATAAATTGGCATTGCACACTCCTTATTCCCTGGTGTGCAAGAGGGTAGATTACACCTTATAATATACAGTGCGGTCCATAGGTATGGAAGAAATTCAATTTTAGCGTTATTATGTATTTGTTTAAAAAAACCTGAAACAAGACGATTTCTATTGTCAATTTGACGATTCACAGTATGAAAATATTACCCCCTTCTTGCACCCCCTATGAATTATAAGCACCCCCTCAAAAAATTTAAATGAAAAGGGGAGTCGTGTGGCACCTTGTTTGAAAGGGATTTTCATTCTCAATATTAAGTTTTTCAAATTTGGTGCAATCATAACTGAGAAAATTTATTTTGAAAATGTAAATTTTTTATACTTTAGGTAGAATGAAGGAAATGTCACATAATGTTTGGGAAGTATTTTTCAAATAAATTAAATGTTCAAGATGACCACCATTCACTTCTTGACAATAAGCAAGTCGATCTTGGAATTCTCGTACAACATTCTGTAGGACCTCAGGGGTTATGTTGTTAATTTATTCCGTTATCCTAACTTCCAAATCTACAGTATTGTCTGGTCTATTGAAATATACTTTTGATTTTAAATAACCCCAAAAGGATTGAGCAGGTATTTTCTTATCTGTTTAACGAATAACGTCAGGAAAAAGTCGTTCAAGACACCAACAAATTATTCACAGAACCCACATAAATAATTCAATGTCAATCTAGTAGACTACTGTTATTTTGATATTTATAAGTTGCTGACACACGTCAGTGTATTGAAAAATATTTGTGTGTGTATTTGATTTAACTATGGCTCATTTATCCGAATAGACATTTCAATTATGATTGGATGCGGCAATAAAACAAGAACTCAAAAGGAAGTTTGTGAAATGTTTGATAATAAATAGCCTGGTCAACTGAACACGTTTCACAGTCTACAGTTAGCAGAATAGAAACAAAATTTCGTGAAACTGGACATGTGAAAACTATTCAAAAACCAAGTCGAAATGTTAAATTGAATAAGGAAAAAAAATTAGATGTACTATTAGCGATTGAGGAAAATCCGTATATGACAAGTAGAGAACTTGCTGCCGACAATGATGTAAATAAATCATCGATATTGAGAGCTTTACATAAAGAAAAATACCATCCATATAAAGTTGAGTTGGTTCAGGAGTTAAATGAGGGTGATACTTATAGAAGGCAAAAATTCTGTGAACTGATGATGGACAGAATGGAAGCAGATTTGCAGTTCATAAACAAAATTGTTTTTTCTGATGAAGCTACTTTTCATTTGAATGGAACGGTTAATAGACAAAACTGTAGATATTGGAGCGGAGGAAATCATTATTGGATGTGTAAGGCTCACACCCAATATCCTAAAAAAGTTTGGGCTGTTATCAATAACAACAGAGTTATTGGCCCTTATTTTTTTGAAGGCACAGTTAATGGTGAGGTTTATCTAGATTTTTTTATGAACTTTTCACAGCTTACATTAAAAATACTTTTTCCTGATGCAATAGATAGATCAATTTGGTACCAACAAGACGGAGCTCCACCGCATTACAAACGTATTGTTAGAGATTATTTGAAGAGAAAACGATATATAGAAGAATCTAGTAATGAGAAAAAAATATTTTAAACAAATAATAAGCCCAAACACGAGGTAGCTGCTATAAACCGTTGGGGAGTTTCCTCGACTGTCTTTTGTCTCCATCTCCATCATCAGATTAAGTCCAGGTCTCCATTATGTTGTAGTGTCATGTGTGCCAAGTTTAAACAGAATCGGTTCACAGGTGAAAAATCAATAATTTCCTATTTTTCTACCCAGTAGTATTTTCTCAAATTCAAATTGGACTTACTTCAGGGAATACCTTATTGAATGAAAAATAATCACCTAAATCGGATAAACCATTAGAAAAGTATACGTTGTAGAATCGGTTAACAAGTGAAAATTCGGTGGATTAATAGATAGATAGATAGATCCTTTATTTTCATAGACAATACATCACAGCATCGTATAGAAATTGTCAAACAACAAAACGAATAAACTAAAAACTTACATTTTTGGAGAAGCCGTCAAAGGTACATCTGACAATAAAAGTGCATGAATATATTGATCATAGTTAATAAATTTACAGACATTCTGTTCAAGTCATAGAGTCCGTTAAAATATGAAAACATTTATCAAGTAGGTAATTTTTAAGATTTCTCTTAAAAATTCCCTCAGACTGAATAGATTTCAAATCTTCAGGCAAGAGATTCAAAGTTTTTAGTCCCAATTATTTTGGTGTAGTTAGTTTCGCATTATATTCACAGAATGGAATATAAAAGTTTTATCCTGTCGAGTTGATTTCTCACGTATGCAACCATTGGTCAGGAATAATGTATTTTTAAATACATACACAGATATTTCGAAAATAAATAGACATACCGAAGGCAAAATCTTGTATTCTCCAAATGAAGGTTTACAGGAGCTGAGTTGGGAAATACCAGCAATAATTTTCACAAGTTTTTTCTATGCTGTGAATACGTTAGTAGCTAAGGACGAATTCCCCCAAAATAGGAGACCATATCTCAAGCGAAACTCTATTTGAGCGTAGTATAGTATAACTGGTTGTTTTGAGGTTATGACTGATTTTAGATTTCTAAACTAGAAACATAGTGAATTCAATTTACGTATAAGAGACTCACAATGAGCTCTTCAGTTTAAGGTGTCATCCAACATCGCTCCCAAAAACCTGACCGAATCGGACTGAACCATTACTGTTACGTATACTAATATCTAGTGGTTGCGCATACTTCAGTCTGTTATAAAATCTCATAATTTGAGTTTTATTCGGATTCAGATATAAATTGTTTTTAGAGCACCAATCTATAGTATGATTCATTATCTCTGAACAGTCATTATTTAGGATGTTATAGTTCTTATCACTAGCAACAATAGGAATATTGTCTGCATATAAAATGCATAAATTGTTATCAAATAATGTAACCAGATCATTTATGTATAGCACAAATAAAATGGGGCCAAGTACAGAGCCTTGCGGGACACCCATACTATTCTTTTATTGGAACTTTACTTGTTTTCCTTGGCTCCATCACAGTGGGACATAACCACATACTGTTCTCGATTAGTAAAAAATGAAGAAACCCACTCATAAGCTACACCACGTATTCCGTTGGAATAAATTTTAGAGAGAAGCATATCATGACTGACACAGTCGAATGCCCTACTTAAATCACAGAAGATTCCAGGTTGACAATCAATTATCCCCTATATCCCTACCCTTATGGAGGGAATTCTTTTTTGATTCAAATGGGACCAACTTTGAAGGTATACCATATTCAATAAAAAAATAATCACCAAAATCGGACCACTCCGTAAAAAGTTATGCGTGGTCATTCCTCAAAAAAATACGCGTCGACTAGAGAACCGTCTCCTTTTTTCGTCGGTTCAAAATGCCCACCATTTCGAGAAATGCATATTTCACATCGGTGTTTCGAACTCCTTGTAGAATTTGAATGCTTTCTAAACAATTTCCTCACGGAGAGTCTTAAATGTCGTGCTAAGATTGTTACATACTTTGTTTACCAGATATTCAAATGAATAAAATTCATTGGAATTGAATCTCATGATTTGGAGGCCATATTTTTGAAAATGTTTTGTGCAAATTATTTCAACTACTTTACAATTATGTGAATCACATAGATCTTGTTGTAATCAAGGATTGTCACGCTGATAACTAGATTAAATGGCATTCAATATTTCTTGCAATATTTCCACATTGTTAGGTCCAGTTAAATTGCCATAAATGGAATAGGCCCCAAAATATTTATTACCCAGCAAACCGTACAATATATTCATGGAAAAATGATTTTGATGCCTCACTTCCTGTGTTAGGTGTGAGTTCTTTCGGTTATTATAATGCTCGTTCCTTCGATTGAACATGGCAGGGTTTATGTAGTTTCGTCTCCCCAAATTATATAGCCAGCGAGCTTGTTATTATCCGACACTTTTCTTTGAAACTCGTTGTGGAACCTCAATCTTCGTTCAGAGACGTTACGATAAAGTTCCTGAACATTTTCATATTTCTAATTATATTATCAGGGTCTCTTCATTATCTTATAGACATTGATTTTAGATGTATTACAACCCTCCTGGATTGATTTGAATTTGGGCCAGAACATTTATTTCAATATTTGGTTCAATCCTATCGACTTGGCAACTATAGGCTCACTGAATAAATATTTGCTAGTAGTGTTGTAGATGAATGCCAAAAATATATGATATTTGAATGTCTCCTACCAGAAAATAATTCCCCAAATTCTTGACACCTTTTTAGGGATTATAACCTTCCTCAATCTGGAAACAAAATTAAATGAATCTTGAAATCTATATAAGTATACAATGGTAAATGAATTACTTTGCCCCGATAAGTTACTGCGTACACCAAAAAAGATAGATCCCAAGAAGTTTTCCCTTGTTATGGAAGTATTTAATTAAGATTACAATCTCATGGAACTTCTTTGAAACCTACGTTTCCACACTTGATACTGCGGCCTACCGCATTTCGTGTTCTTATTGAAGATTCATTATAAAGTGTTTCTGATTCACTTTCTGTATTTTCATGTGGCCTTGACAAAGTGTAACAACTTTCACCTATTAAGGGGAATGGTCTATATTGTCCAGACTCAAAATTATGTTTCAATTTACGAAAAATTTGTAACTCGCAAACCGTTCGAAATTAGGCAACCAAATTTTCATTTAAAAAATTGTCAAAAACTCAATTTTTTAAAATAGCACCTTCTTTTTTTGGGCACTATTCGCAAGTAAATCGAATTTTATGGTGAGTTACTCGAGCATTTCCTATATCTAACTTTAACCTCCATCGAGTTATTCAATAAAAATCAAGAAACGCCTCATCTTGTCAAGGGATTCATGGGAAAAAATACAATGTAATAATTTACAGTTATTTGTGCAACCAGTTGGGAAAAGCGCTATTTTTCGTAGTGAGCGAATTACGAAAGCGAGTTACGAAAAATAGGGTTTCCCATCATGTTTCATACAATATTTTTTCTAATTTTGGTATGTAATCCTTTTAAATTCAAGTTGGAAATATTAAGAATATATATTTAAAAAACTGAAGAACACGCTTTTAACGCACTAAAAATTAAAAAATCATTTTAATATTCAACGACTATGCCGACAAGCATGGGGTGCTTTTTGATTACGTATCTTTGAGAAACATAATACTTTAAGAATAAGATCCCAGAGCCAGCAAACCTATCTCATTTTAGCAAAGCTGAAATTTTAAGTATGAATAGTGTGATATGTAGTTGAGAACTTATGCGACTTATCTTGAAATCAGAGCTCTTTTCAGGTATCAGGTAAAAATACAATAATAACTTTCATAATTATCACAGTTGGTAATGCGTTGATTTATCGTCAGGAGCCGAGCGGTCTACGAAGGAGCAGATCTAACTCTGGATCTAAAAAAAGTTGGAGGTTCAAATTTACGCCTGACGATTTTTTTTTTCACTTTGAAATTGAGAAGTGATTGAGTTTTAAGATGAATATTTAGATAAAAAAAACAAATCATTCCTCAATTTTGATGGGAAAAATAAAAAAGAAAATCGTCAGAGCTTAGATCTTGCGCCTTAGACTGCTTTGCCAACTGGACGATATTAATTATCAAACGCATTACCATACTTCAACGTAAGAAAGAAAGTTTTTTATGTACTTTTATACCTGCTAGTTAGTATGCATACGTTCACAATACTCATACTCAAAATTTCAGCTTTGCTATAATGACGTAGGTTTGCCGGCCCTGGGATCTTGGACTATTTTAATTGATTTCGACAAAGCTTTTTGGCATAGTCATTGAATAGTAAAATTTTGTTTCACTTTTTAGTGCGTTAAAAGCGTGTTCTCATCCTTGGAGAGACTTCCATGAAAAAAACGGAAATTAATGCTACATAGAAAACTACGTTGTCAGCTGGGGTCAATATCACCAATTGTTTAAATTATTGATTTGTTGAAAATATGAACGGGATGTTCATAAAATCAGAAGAATATTTCTATCAATATTCAATTGAGAATGTTTCCCTTTTCAACATGTTCAAATTATGTTATTAATATTCATAATTAGTTTCTATCATACATATTATGTGTTGAATTCGGATGAAATTTAATCTTCATAATATGTACAGAGAATATAATAACAATGAAGTACTTCAAGTAGTTTAGCCTCAAAATTATAACAAATTTTATTCCTGTATTTTTTTTTATTATAAATATTCCGAAGAATTTTACTTTTCGCAACTGGTGATGAAAAGTTAAACATTTGATAACGTCAACGTGTTTTGAAGTGTCACTCTAAATGTAAAAATTAGAAAACAAAAATGGATTCCCATTCAAGTACACAAGACAAACTATTAGTAATGAACAAGAACAATGTTTACATAACTCTTACGTAAATGTTCAATATTACCACCATTCTTGTTCAATTAACATGAATTCACTTTCAATAGATTGCGCAGCACTTCTGATTTCGTTGGGATCGAGACTGTCAAAAGTGTCTGTATTCTTCTTAGTTTCAAATCATTTATATTGCGAACTGGTGAAGAATAGACCAGATCTTTTATCCTGTCTCAAATATAAAAGTTTGAAAGGGTAAGATCTGGAGATCTTGCAGGTCACAGAAATGGTCGTCGATTTTCCTACCAACGGTGATCGAACAAATGTCAATTTGGTATCCACAGTTCTCTCATTGTGCGGTGGTGCACCATACATATGGTACCATACTCTAGCAATGGCAAATTTTAAAGAATTGTTTATACCACGTTTCGAAGAATTTCAATGTCACTATTAAAAATTCCATCGTACATAAAATATCGTTCCTCTTGGTTCATTACCAAACAAAACACATTTATTCAAATTTGTAGTTGATTTTCAACTTTGAGCACTATGTGTGGACTTTCGAAAGCCCAAAAATGTCGATTTCGCCTATTGCAAACTACCTACTGACAAAACTTTGCCTCATCAGCCCAAATTGTGTTTTCTTAGAATCTGGTGTTCTCTTGTATTGTGAGTGATAAATCCTCGCAAAAGTTTACCCTACGGGGAAAGTCACCTGATTATAATTTTTGCTGTGATGAAAGTTGATGTAGCTTATGGCGCTGTAAAATGGTTTGTATTGCAGAGTATGAAAATCTCAATTCCAAAGACGCTAGAAGAGGCTAGAGGATATGCTTGAACATATCGGAGAATGGTAATTTGATTATTTTCAATGCCAGTTGGTGGTTTGACTCTCGTGATATAGTCACTTTCCCAGAATGTTTTAAATTATTTCTCAATCGTGGGAACTTCATCCGTGTGATGCTCGTTGAGTTTGTATATTTCAAATTAAACTCACGGAAGTTCTCTGAATGATATTCTGACACAAGCCACATTTTCTGACACAAATCAGTCTAACACAACTTCGATTTTCGAATCATTTCATTTCAGAATTAGCCCAACTCGTTCTCACTTTGACAGAATATCACCTTCTCAATTACAATTGACTCATATTTCCATATAGCATACTTGAACAACCAAACAATCTCTTGGAAAAATAGAGCATTTCTTGATTTCTATTGATTAATTCGATAGGGGTTGAAGATATGGAATGCTTGAGTAACTCATCCTAAAGTTTTTTTCCGAATGGTGTAAAAACAAATAGTTAGTTCCATTTGAGAAAATTGACATTTGAAAATCGCCTACGCCCTTATGGTACAGAATGGGACCATCGATGGGACATCAGTAGTTAGCCTGTAATTTCAGCTGACTGCTTCACAATTCTGGTTTCCTAATTTTGAAAGGTTTGCGGGATAACAAACATAACACGAGATACAAAAAAACCTGCAGTAAACCGGAACTAGAAAGCTACTTAATCAATTTGTCAGAGGTCCAACTCTTACATAGCCGAAAAAAAATTCTCAAGTACCACAAAACATAAAGAATATAAATAATTATCACTTATATAAAAAAAATAAGGTAAGGTTGAGAAGTTTATTCGCCGATAATTTGAAAAAATTTGAATAAAGTCATAAATATTCTGAACGGTCAATTCAACAGTCAATTGACCAAGTGAGATTATTTTGTTGCGTTATTGCCTGTCGAGTTTAGTTTTCTAATCCACCGAACAGATTTTGAATGGTTGAATGTCAAAGTTCTAAACTTTGTGATTTTTTTAATTTTGGCAAATGTCAGTTAGAGAAATGATTTTGACTGAACTGGATACAGTTCTTCAAGTTTCGTGCGATATAGTTAATGTTATTTTTTTAATATTGACAGATGAGAGCCAAAAACTAATGGTCGCATTCGAGACAGGAACTCTATCTTCATACCAAATTTCAACTCGATTGGTCAAACGGTTCGGCAGTTATCGTGGTAGATTACATAGATTACAGACACACACACATACAGAGACAGACTGTTATGATCTGCATTTAGAGCTTGGAGAAAAAAAAAGTCATGAAAGAGTATATTCATTTATAAAGATCACATTTAAACTAGGGAAAAATCCAGTATTGATATATAAATTCATATTACGTGAAAGTTATTCTATTGCAACGAGTATTGAACTCAATGCACCAAAAAATTATAAAAATAACACCATATATCTGGGCTGGAGACGAAAATATAAATATACTGCACGTGTGAAACCAGGAAATTCAAAACAGGGGTTCCTATAAATAAAAGTACAAAGAAAATCATACCTAATTATGAACTTCAGTGAACTATGAGTTCATAAGAAAATAGATTACCTATTGATAATCGACCCTAAACAAAGAAACGACACTGTACTGCAAATCAACTTCAACATCGTAGCTACAAAGAAATCGAGTCGAACTGCATACACTGATATGTAATTATGAGAATTCATCCGAAATTCATCATTGCTCCAGAAGTAAATAAATAATTAAATACTTGACGAGATATCTAAAGATTAAACTATAAGTCACTCAAATAAAAATATTTGCAAAATGAAAGACCGGAAATTATTTTAGTGAAGTGATCTTCGTACCAAGTGTATATACAGTGTGAACCATTTAAAATGGAACCACTACTGTAGAATGCGCATTTTTCAGTCAATCTCAAATTTTTTTTTTTTAATATTGATCATCAAAAACCGTATCTTGACACAGATTTTTATAACTTTAGTTTCATTTCCAAGGCCCTCTATGGTTCTTTTTCTTTGTCAAAAACGGCAAAAGTTTATTAGGCAATTTTTTTTCAAATTTGATTACATTACTGGATTCGTAGTCGTTATAAAAAAAACTATGAGAATTTCATAAACAAATATTGGTTAACAACGAAGTTACAACAACTTCAATTTTGGAAACAAAGTATTTGATTATAATTTTTATTTAGATTATAGACATATTTAAAATCTGGCAACACTGTCGATAGAAAGTAGAACACCAGTGAATTTGTACAGCGAAAATCCGAAGCTTATTCCGTTCTACTGTTATAACTCCTGAAAGTATGGTAATGTGAGCGATTTGTGGTGTACTAAATCACAGCCTACTATTGATTTAGTACAATACCTATGCCTAATGTATTAAGTTCAGCTTTCCTCAAATTATCGATACCTTCTCTAAAAGCTTGTTTTAGTTGAGTTTTGCAGAATTTAAAAGGAACATTTTTTGTCCTGCTTTCTGTTTTATTATTGAATAAATAATTTTGATACTTGAACTTGATTCGGTTCATTTCGTTTTTATCGGCTATGGAAGACTGCATAACTTGAAAATTAATTATTAATTTTCTATTATTTTCGAATACACTTATAACCTAAACTTAAATACATGATTTTAAGGGAATATAATTTACAAATCCAGTGGCGTAGTCAGATTTTTATTACAAAATCGCTTCCACCTATGTACCTGTGACTACAGTTCAGTTGGAGGGGAGGAAGACGGAGTAGAACACGGAGACGAAGGAAGAGAATTGTACGTTGAAGCCCCCCTCCCAACGTTTCATTGACAGCGTGAAAACGGAAGACAACATCATAGATATTGTTCACGTGCACAGACTCTTCTACATATTAACAAGGTTTAGTTAGTATAGTTTTCCTTTTATTATGGAGTTTCCACAATTGTTCATGTAGATACATTCTTGGATGTAGAATATATTGTTTAGTTTTGGCAGTCTGACAGTCTAATTGTTCGAACCCACCCTGATACTAGAAACAATAAAATTATACGCATCGTTACTTGAGCTCAATGTTCTCTCAACGGTTAATGTTACCCACCTCCTCAGCATCAATTCAAAAGACATCAATGATATCCTGATAAGCTTTCTGAGAAACCCTAACACGTTCTTGAGTTATGCGCCTATCAATCGTCTGTGGCAAATAGTGACCTAATGCCATTTCCCTCAACTAAAAATAACTTTTCAATAAAAAATGTGTACTCGGGTTTTACATGCACTCTTCTTTACTGAAGTTGCTTTTTGTATCCTTTATTTTAGTTAATTCCGATAATTGCATTACCGTGAAAATTTAAATAAAACAAAAATACATAATCATTTCCATGTAAAGCACAGACATAACATTGGTGTGAAGTTAGATTTATGTAAAAACTATTTGCACAATCAATCCAACTCTACTACAGTTTTCGAAATCATCAACTTTAGTTAAAGTATCTCTGTGCTGTTTTTATGAACCAACATCACTTCAAATTCGTTTTGAAGTATCAAAGTTACTTTAGCCACTCCAAATGGTTTATTATGAAAATGGCCGGGTGTTACTTATTAATTAGAGGTAAAA